>JAMZAV010000741.1:0-247993 GCA_024449915.1 Sweltsa coloradensis
TGTCCGGGAGCGTTTTAATCCCGCTTCGCCACTAGCCAATTTAAAACTTTCATAAATACGCCAAAAATCGTTAGTTTTTAAAATAAATTTATATTTGTGTATATTTCTTATTATATTTTATGTTAATTACAATTAAGTCGCATAATAGAGTTGAGGAGCATTCCCTTTTGTGCATCGACTTTAATTGCGTTCAAAAGGATAGCTAAATTCATTATTATAAACACATCCATCAACACGACTCTAAAAAACGTTGTTTATATTGTTGTGCACATAATTGGAACCTTTCTTGCCAAGATTATATTACACAAATAAATAATTAATGTAAACTACTACCTCTCTCATCGCAGGTTTGCTCCCTGATGGCCCAGACACGGATCTGCAGTACCTCAGCCCCCGCCTGGCACGCATCGTAGTCCGTCACCCCCTTCTACGCCAGGCGCTTCGGTCCTTTCCGCAGCTTCTACCCCTGGCTCCTTCTAGGCATCGAGATTATTAATGGCTTCGTAATCCACCCTTTTGGCATTTACGAACACTGGGGCAACAACACTAATGTTGTCAACAATGCCTATCCTATGTCGATTTTTTTATTTCTAATTGTCGTAACGTTAACGTTGATTTTTAACAAACAAACAGTAAAGAACCTCATGTTGCAACTGGAGGAACTATTCAACGAGGAAAACTTTGATAACGAATTCCAAATGAACCTTGCGAAAAGAACGAATTTACATATTTTTACTCTCACGAAGAACGGCCAACTTGTTTTGGATACATCAGTCCTGGTTTTACTGTTAATTTCTACATTCGGAGATCTATTACCAAATCGACGGTTGTATTTCAAGTAAGGATAATCATTTACACAACATTATATCTGCATTTTGTATAATATAACAGTTTTGTACAATTTACATACTTACAAATTATTCGTTCTGGAGGCCAAGTCTTTAGACAACTCATTTCAAGTCGCAAATTGAGTCAAGTCGCCCATTCTATGTCTGTGACATGGGACGGATGTAGTTACGCTGTCTTGGCACGCCGTGAGAAGCCGTGTGTTTTGAAGGAGAGGATGAATTGTTTTCCCGGTTTCAAACTCCGACCCTAACTAATTAAAAGCGACCAATAGAAAAAGTGGTAAGGGCTAACATATTTACCGTTTTTACCTGTTTCTTCAACTTCGTGTCTTGTATTTATTTTGATTTGTTTATACAACATCAAACATGGATCATTACCAACATGTGGACGATATTATTGAGTATAGAACATGTTCTACACTCGAATCTATTATTGTGACTCAAGGCGCATAAAATCATCCAACTGGTCAACAACCACCTCGTGGTTGGAAAAGTGAAAAATACATTTCTTTCAATTCACCACACGTTTAGAGGATTTGACCTCAAGACAGACGGTTTTGCAATTCTAACGTTTTAAAACGCGACTTGGAGCGGAAAGTGAGATTCTCAAGACTTGGCTTTCTGTTCGATTAGTCACTTGATCGGTTTAGGTCGAACATAGAAAATTTTAGTTCTAGTGTCAGTAAAGCGGCTTACATGAGTAACTAATTGCTAGCAATGCATTGCCGCAAATTGTCATCAGGTTGAACACACGCGATTCCCATTTTTAAATTTCAACGCTTAGTACAGGGACACTGTGAAAACTAGGGATGTGTGTTTCTCTATTTTATATTTATGTTGTGCTTGAAATTAAGTTTATCAAAGATGAATTGAACAGTTGATTCATTCGATTCCGATTTAAATATTTGTCATCAAAATATTCAATAATATTATTCAAATATGAAATGAACGAACATCAATCCGTCTGGTTTATGAACACACCAGTGAAAAATAATTATAATTTTATTTTAAAATTACGATAAAATATAATAATTATAAAGATTTGTGTTACAAAGCTAACCTCATCTCAATTTCTATTAATGTTCCCAGGTCATGGTACCCATACAATGAAACTGTTTCACCGGGATTCGAGATTACATTGGTTATTTTCGTTACGGAAGTTTGGTGGGGAACAATATTTGCCAACACTTTCATAGCATTAATCGTCACTTTCCTAACCTCTTTAGGGGTTTATCTTATGATCCTTTCAAATAAATTGCTGAATATACGAGAAATTGCAATTGGCCGAATTTCGGGAAGAAAGAGGAGTTACGTTAATCAAAGGGTTGCAAGGTTTCTTAATGTAGGAGGAGTGTTTCAAGAAGAGCAACAAGTAATGTCTGCTTACGAGGCTATTAACGGAGAAAGTGACCAGAGCGGTGAAGCTCCTCGTGTGATGACGAGTTGGGTTATTGACCTCGCCTCGCAGAGGTCAACGCTTAACCTGAACCTCCCTGGTTCCCTACCTGACAGTCACGTGACCTCAATGGGAGCTACCAAGAATTCTACCTCTAGACAAGCGGTCATTCAAGGGAGGGCAACACCCCAGGGAGACGAGGTTGGCTGGAAGAGGTCAGCGCTTAACATGAACCTCCCTGGTTCCCTACCTGACAGTCACGTGACCTCGATGAGAGTGACCCAGACTTCTACCTCCAGACAACCGGTCAGTCAATGGAGGACAACCCCCCAAGAAGACGAGGTTGGCTGCACTGTAGAAGAAATTGACCGAGAGATGAAACATCTGTTGAAGAGATTCGTACATTTTCATCTAAAACTATTAAGGTAGCTATTTCCTTCAAGTATTAAAGCAATATTACTCCGAGTAAAATATGGTCTTAAATATTTTCATTCTTTCGGTTTCAGGTTGCGAGATGATCTGGAAAAAGTGTTTGAAATTTACTTCATGAGTTTAAGCATGTTGAACGTATGCATCTATGGTTTAACAACCATACTATATGAAACGGTATTCCTATTGACATAATTTACATTATTCATATCCCTTTATCATGTAGCAATATCATGATTGTTTTGTTTGTTTGCAGCAAGAAGAGCTAGACATGAACCAGATTGTCGTTCTGCTTGTCTCATTCGAATGTGTGGCAACATATCTCATCTTGAACGTTCTGTGCAACTTCATAACTGATCAGGTGAATTAGAACTTCCAAAAAATTCAGTACCTCTATGTGCTAAGACTAAGTGTATTAAAGGAATTATCTCATCTTGGTTGCACTTCAAAGCATATCTTGAACCATTCAATTTCACGGAAATAGATCTAAGATGCAGCTTGATCGGACATCTGGTTGCTAAGTAAATAGAGTTTTAAAATATCACTGCACGAAAACTAGTGGCCTAAAAATGACGTCACTGTACGGCCACTCGTCGAGTCGACCCGAGCGTGTAGCCGGCTCGCGTTACGAAGTGCTCGGCTTTCAAGACCCAATCAGTCGATTACTCGCAGCTGTGCGTTTCGTTTTAGAGCACCAATTATGAAGATGATGATAATGATGACGATGATGAATTATTATCAATTATGATGATTATTGATTATGGTCAAGTATAGCGAGTATACCACGTGCTTCCATTCCTTCGTATGGATAGTGAACTCGCTTTGGAAGGTACTTGAGTCTTTCATTGTGGTAAGATTCTAGGGCACCTGTGTAAAACATGTTATTTCGTATGTCAAATTCACATTACATAATGATCTAGGTACCAAATATTGAACATTTATTGCGAAATACATTTTAGAAGTACGTTCATGCAGCAATATAATATTCATGTTGTGAATGTGTGTGCGTGTTTGGGGGAGGGGGGGGGGCTGGCATCTCAACCTATCGTCATCTGTGTTTTCTTTATTAGAAATGATCTGTATTTGTTTGAATACGAGTGCGTTGGTAAGTGCGTAGAAGTATCCTCAAGTATCGCATAACTTATCACGTATACAACACAGATTGCGCGCTGGGTGTTTACGACCGCTCAGATAAATGTGAGTGCATGCTTGTGTCATGTACAGTCGTGCTAGAAAGGTTCTATTTCTTATGTGATTGTATGCTAGATGGTTTGGGGCTTAAGTTGGGTTGAATCTCGCGCACAACGCTCTTCTATAATGAATGACTGTTTATTATCATTGATTTTGAATGATTCTACATATGATGGTTATTGCATATACATGCATTTGCTCACAATATTAGGACAAAATGTGCACGGAAAAATATAAAATAAATATTTTGTATGAAAAACAAAGACATGTATGAAAATAGTTGCTGGTATGCTTATGGTAACTTATCACAGTTTGGAAACCGATGAAATGATAGCTGTTTGTGTAATTTATTTTCTATTATTACATTTATATTCACATGCACTTGATCACCATTTTATATTAAGACTAACATACACCATTATAATATAGCATCAATATTATTACACTATTACTTCAGCTGATGCACATTCTTTCACCGCACTCTTGATATCTCTTTATGCGGGGCGGGGGACTGAGCGCGCATACAAAGCTCAAGTCAGCCAGCGAGCCGGGCGTACAATGACGTCAGTCCACGTTCGGCCGGAAAACCACTAAAATCGCTGGCGAGCGCAGCGGAATTTTTTGGGATTTTTTCCCTTTTAACCAACGTTCTAAAACATCAACACCTTTTAACATATTAAAAGTTTTTCCAAGTTGATATACCGACTTTAAAAAACAAACGTATTGACACGCCGTTTTTTCAAAGTATATCTTATTCAGTTCTCCTATTCGAACTCCCTAAGATCATGCACTGTTAAATTGAAGATATCTTGCTCTTTGTTTCCTATAATGTTGCTGTTTTGCTATCTTTAAATAATTTATACCACACTTAGAAAAAATTAAGTATCAGGCTGCAGCTGTGGGTTTAGTGGGCTAAGATAATTGCCACTTTAACCAACCTGAGTTTTTTTTTAAGTGGCTGCTCTGGGCGAGGCTGTCTACCTTTCTGATTGGCTAGAATCCTAGACTCACTAACCAATCAGAGCTCGTGTTTCAGGCTGCATCTGAGGGCCTGGCTCTTTACTCTTCTGATTGGCTGGAATCCTCGCCAAGCTTCAAGAGTTCAATGCTTATTGTTATGACCAGAACCAACCGTCTAGTTGAGTTTACACCCAGGGGTCATGAGCCTCTTTCAAACAAGACCTTTGGACAAGTGAGGAAAATATTTTATGACTATTGAAGAAATCAACTTTCCAAAGCAACTGCACAACTAGGAAACATTTAAAATTAGTAACTTTAAATTCCTAAAACCTTTCAGTTCTTAGTTATTTTCGCTCAGTTCAGCCATAATCTTTGGAATAACAATTCACCACTGTGTCATGATGCATTCTAGAACTAAATATTTTGATATATTATCTCAGTGTAGCTGAAGGTGGCAGGTTGACATCTCGAGTCGTCTCCTTCTTGATTTCATTGCAGTTTATATTTTGGTGTTGCGACATCTAGATAATTTATCTAGATAAAATCAGTTGGTTTACAAGAATTTTGTTGGTTACTTTTTCAATTAATTAACTAAAATTAATTGTATCTTATCTAATATTTTAAAACTATATATTATATTTTTTCTAGATTAAACAGATAACAATATTTAAGAAAAAAATCACTTATTAAAAATTAAAATTAAAATTACTTTACTATGAATATAAAAAAATGTAACGATTTAATGTAACAACAACTGTTGCTGGAAAATTAATTAGCTTTTTCTGAAAAACGTCATATTTCGATAATTGTTATTTTTATCAATGTTAAATTAACTAGATAAATATTTTTAATTATTATCTTTTATCTAGATAGTATTTCCACACTGTTTATCTTTTATCTTATCTAGATAAATGTTTGGTGAATTATCATTATCTTTATCTAGATAAAAATAAAATGATCTAGTCACAACACTGTTCATATAACATGTAAACTAGGTAAATGCTTAACAAACGTGATAAATGCACAAATACATGTAATTATTTATTTTTATTACTTTATTGATTCCATTAATTTAAATATATTTTGCTTGACCATTTATCGATATATGGGTCATCCCACGATGGTCACATTACTCGAATGGTCCATTACTGTTCCAGATTACAAACAAGGCATACAAGATGGTGGCTACTCTACAGAGAATCACGCATTCATAAAGTACCGACAGAGTTGGCTTTCAATTTAACCCCAATTTTGTTAAATTTTGTTTAGTTGAAATTTGTAAAAAAAAAAAAAATGACCCATGCCAATGGGACAAAAAGTGAAATTTTAGAGAAGATTGAAAATCACATCTGCAAAAAGGCAAAACGGGGAAAAACTTGGTTTGTTCCTGAAATGTAATAAAATCTCTTGTTTTGCTATTATTTGAGGTACCAAAAATGCAATATATGCAAAATTTAAAACAAGTTGTAGGGATGTTTTTAAAATTTAAATTATGGCTGAAAATGATGCTTTAATTCAATAGGCAAAATTTTCCAAAATTCATAAAAAAAAACAGGATTAAAATTGTTTGAAAAACACTCAAAATCTTAGAAAATAATTATAAATTTGAATGAACTGCCTAAAATGACTTAATTTCGAAAGTTGAAACTTGGGCTGGAAAGGGTTAAGGCAATTGTATCGCTCTAAACGATATTTAAATTCGAAGGAAGATGACTTTATCACCCACTACCTTTTAAACTATGTACGAGACGCCGATGAATACTTATAAAACACGTCTCTGATTATGGCATTGTTTTCCGGGGATAACCAGAAAGTAATACAATCATTATTCTGAAGACAAAATGTGCGGTCTAACCGTCTAAGATACCAGAATAAATGGACCAAAACTCACTGTGAATAACTTTACATAAATATAATATTTTGCCGTACAGTATCAATATTTTGAAACCACAACTGCAGTAAGAAATCTAAGTGGACCAAAATACCAGTGGCCAGTTTAAAAGTAATTAATTCAATATTTAAATCACACATCATAAGGACAAAATTCTTAAAGGGATATTCACCCGCTAAACTCAAAATAATATTTAATTCAGGCTATAGCTAGTTATGAATTTAGATATTAACAGAAAAATTATTGGGTCCACCATAAGCCAAAAATAAATTGTCAAACTAAGTATTTTAAAATTTTTCCATTTTTCGAGCTAGGTCCCATATTGGCAAAAATCTCCCATAAGAAATAACATGGGGACGATCTTTATGCCCTGTGACCTTGGGAGGATTTTTATCCAAACAAATATTGGCTATTATTGACGTACTCTACAGCCTTTTCTGTAAATCCTCTATATTTTATTTTGTAATTTGGGCAAGTAGTTTGGTCAAAATATGCTGATTACCAAGAAGAGGTGTGATTTTGGAATACATAGATGTTTTTGCATGTTTGAGTGTATATTTGTGCACAGTTTCAAGACACGGTGTTATACAGGGCCATTTTAGATTGATATGATGTTTTAGTATCTATGTGGAACAAAAAAGAAGCAGGCTAAAGCCGATTTAAGGAATTTCTCATAACGCCAATTTTTGCTATTTTCTAGATTTAAAAATTGGTGTAAAATCACAGTTAGGCCCTACGTGATTTTTTTTTTAAATGGTCATATAAGTGTAGTATAATGCTATAGATTATGAGGTAAAAAATATTTTTGGGGGTAATAGGCCCTTTAAGGAATCATAAGTTTGGAGACTTCACATGATATATGCAGTATAGGCAAAACTTTAAAAAACCTAAAAGGACATCACAACCCTAGGATTTCCCGGGAATGTAAATAACTTAATTTTTTTCATGAATTATGCAGAAAACTAGAAGTCGCTACCTGGTAACAGTAAGTAGCGACACACGATTTAATAAGAATATAATAATAGTGGATGCGCGCGCAGCTGCTAATAGTGACGTAGACATTGCGCACTCTTCACATCCTTGCAGACGGCCAAATATTTGACAAGCGCGGTAAAGAACTATCTCTGTAGCTGAAGAAAAACGAAAAGTACCATCGTGTTCCTTGGTCTGTCTTCTACAAGCATGATGTAAAACTAAACATTCTCGTTGAAAAATTAAATTAGTTTTTAATTAATATTTCAATGTACTGCAAAACATGTATTAATAGTGTATATTTGATGATCTCCAAACCAAATAAATTGAAAAATAATTGACAAAATGTGACAAAATGAATGTGAATGTGAATGAGTGATTTTTTAACACCGGCATCTGCATATAGCCCTAAGCATGTATAAAAATAAAAATATACTTTATTTTATGTACCCAGTTTGTTTGAAATATGCTAGTATGTATGAGAAACATTGATGCATGTTTGCGCTGTGGTTCGCCCAGGCAGACCCAGCGACTGCTTACAGAGGTGGGTAACGCGCACTATGCACCTTTAAAAAACATTCAACTCTCTTTGAGCTACGCATTCGGATCTGACACGAGCTAATACGTTCTTCAAAACTTGCATACCTTTGCCTCGATTTCCATGCAGGATTTTTTTTTTAAATTTTCTACATGCATAGGGCTATATGCCGGTTTTAAAAAATCGTCACATTTTGTCAATCTATTTGGTTTGGAGGTCATCAAATATACCAACACTATTAATACGTGTTTTGCTATACATATCAATATTAATCAAAATTCATTTTATTTTTTAACAAGAATGTTTACTTTGACATCAACATCATACTTGTAGAAGAAAGACAACGGGATACGATGGTACTACTTTTCGTTTTTGTCTAAACACTGTATCCACGGCTACAGAGATAGTTCTTTACTGCGCTTGTCAAATATTTGGCCGTCTGCAAGGACGTGCCGAGAGCGCAATGTCTAGGTCACTATTAGCGGCTCCACTATTATCGTATTGTTCTGAATAAAAGCCTACCCTTTTTCAATTATTTTAAGTCTCAAAATCCCTTGCCAGCTAATATTTATTTACATATGCTTTTGCATATGTTTTTTTTAAATATTTCAACAAGAAAAGTTAGGGAGTCGGCTTAAATTCAGGGTCCGCCTATATTCGGCACAGTACAGTATTATTTTCATAAAATCTTGTGTCGTTACATACTGTTACAAGGTAGCGACAATTAATGGAAAAAATTACCCTGTTTATTTTCCCGGGCTAGCAAGCACTGAAAGTCCACAGCCCGAGAAACTGGTGATACGTCACCCCCTGACCTGACTCATTTTGGAACTGGGTAATTGATTTCACATACATAAGAACTACCCGGAAAAGTACTGGCTCTACACATTTATACGGATGGCTCGGCTATCCCAGGTGAGGGCCAAGCTGGTGCAGGCATATATTGCAGAGAGTTTGAGGAATCTCACCCTGCAGGGGAAAATGGTAGCTGCTATGACGGAGAATTGACTGCTATTCTTAAAGCCCTGTACAAAGTTAAAGACTGCCGCAGTGATAAAATTGTAATTTTAACAGACTCAAAAGCAGCAATACAAGCCATAGTCAACAAGGAAGTGGCGGATTCTGCGGTAAGGCAGTGCAAATTACAAATCCTAAGACTGCACAATGCAAACAAGGTAATTAAGCTACAATGGATACCATCACACTGCAATGTATATGGCAATGAGAAAGCAGACTTCTTAGCTAAGAAAGGTAGCAAAATGCTACAACAAAGCAAACCAATAACTTACAGCTCAGTTAAAGCCCATGTAAATGTTGCAGTTTCTAAGAAAATTAGACAAGAATGGGTCAAAAAGGAACAAGACAATGACAAACCATGGCAGGAGTACACCATGCGCAGCCAAGAAAACCCCCAACAAAATATATGATAGACGAACAGAAACAGCACAGTTCAGGTTAAAGACTCAACATGACCTTCTAGGGAAGCATCTGCACCGAATAGGTGTGTTTGAAACCAGTACCTGCAGATTGTGCGAAAACGGTGAACATGACAAGACGACATCTATATACTTGTGCCAGTCTGGCAAATGAGCGTGACGCATTGCCGAAGAAGGAGGAAAGGGAGGCTCGTCTCTACTGGTTGACTAGATCAAGCATGATGGCATCATAGGCCAAATGTGGGCATTTGAGAAGAAGAAGAAGAAGAAGAAGAAGAAGAAGAAGAAGAAGAAGAAGAAGAAGAAGAAGAAGAAGAAGGTTATCGATTATTATTAAATTCCCGGGAAATCCAAGGGTTTTGATGTCCTTTAACCAAACTTTAAAAACAATTTAAAAACAAAAAATTAACGGGAAAAATTGTACGTCAAACCAGCTCGGATAGCAGACTTTTAGATAATGGAGGCCCAAATATATAAGGTAGACCTAGTATTTGAAATTGAATAAATAGTGTTAGCTTCTCAATAAATTAAAACATTTGATGCTGGCAGATGAATATTTTCCACAAAACTACCACTAAAAACAGTTATTTGCTACTATCAACAATCCACAACAGTATAATACACTATCTATCACACATGTGACAGCTCTTAACAAAAGATTTCAATGTGACTGTATTACATTTTTTAGCAAACATGCCTTAATAACAATTACAAAACATGTTTGTGTAATAGGAGTGCATCAATGTTTGCACAATATAATAGATATTTCGATCATCAATATTGAAATTTCGTACATATAAACTATTAATAATTAAGATTATGCAGGTACACCATTGTTCAGAAGTAAATCATCACTCAGTGATCTTTTACCGACACCACCGGCCCTCACTCAGCAAATCTTGGATTTGTTCTAAAAGGCATCATTAAAAGTCACACCAAGCTAGCACTAAATACACAAATCTAGCAGCCAGCGTATGGGCAAGGAGTGGACGGCTTGCCTTATTGATGTGACTAGAAAAACTGACCCTAACTGATTTCTACACTAGAAAATAAGCCTGCGCTAAGTAGTCCCGGGCGACCGCCCGGGGCGCTGAGATTTAGGGGGCGCCAAATTTTGGAATTATCAATATTTTTAATTTACATCCCAGTGGATTGAGGATATATTTTTTTCTAGAGAGCAACGTATAGTTGCTCTAGTTTCTAGTTTCGAGTATCGACTGCACAAAAATTACATTATTTTGGTATTGTATTCAGCCCACTACTTTTTTCTAAAACCCACCAAACTCATTTTAAAAACCTGATTTTCAAATTTTTTTGCCTGCGGCGCTGTTGTTGGCCCCCAAACCCAAATCAAGAAAGACTTTCATCTCTTGCCATGCTTTCGATCGAAAATGACGAAGCTCATCAGCTTGATCTCGCGTCCTTAGTAAAAGTGTTTGCCGAAAACAAACCAAGGCGCGTTAACTTGAAACAATTGAAAAAGCAATAGTGTAGAAAAAATCAAATTAATAATGTTATAATATATTTCATTTTTAAAACTGACAATAAAGAGCTGCTGACTTATGTTGATCAAAATTAATATTCTGTATTCAATTTATAAAACAAATATACATTATCTGACTTCCTAGTTCAAAAACCATTTGCATCAACATTTGTGAATGAAAACTTTCCGAGGGGGGGGGAGAAGGGGGGGGCGCTATAAAATCGCTTGCCCAGGGCGCCAAAATGTCACGAGCCGGCCCTGTATGAAAGTAGTCTGAGTTTACTTGTCCAAGTTTTGTGTGATATGAGTTAAGCTGTAGGTGATTTTTTTACGTGTGTTATGATCATGGACATTTGCATTTACTGAGTAGGTGTGTATATATTTTTAAATTACTAATATTGATTTGAAAATGTATAAACATGCAATGGTAAGGATTTTGTGGCGTATAAAAAAATGTTTACAGTGTTATGTGGGATCAAGAAAACAAAATTGCTCTTCTTGCTTTTTTTTGTATAATAAAAACTTTATTAATGTTGGTCGATATACCCCAAAATTCAATTCCATAGCTTATATATGACTCAAATAATGAATAGTAGCATATTTTGGCTGTTGGGATGTTACTTATCTGCCTGTTGGTCCTTATCGCATAACAAGACGAATTAAGTTTCGGTAAAAATGTATTGATATGATCGTGCCATGTTAGATGTTGGTCTATTGTTAAGAGTCGGAAGCAGGGCCGAGCGCTTTCAAATTTTGCGGTGACTACCTAAACTAAATCGTCCGCTATCGGTAGCTCTGCCAATACAGTTGCGTCTTCTCCCCTTGGGTCCTAGGCTACCCGCATTACCAGCCACGTTTCAAACCACGAGATATTATTTGGTGGCGAGTTGGATGATTTCATGCGACTGACTGCCACATCCGAAGTTTTTAATGACAAAATAAATAATTATAATGTACATCTTGTGAAAAGAGACGTAAATTACACTCTAGAAATATCGACAGAACGTTTTATAACTATTAAAAGTGTCCTAATAGTCATGACAAATGTTTACGCTTATCGCAAGTTATCGTGCATCTGTATAAATATCACTCTAGACCGCACGTTTACCGTGGTCATTGTTGGCCGAGTGGTTAGAGCTCTTGTTTTGCATGCGAGAGCACGTCGGTTCGAGCCCCGTCTAGGAAAACTTTTTTACTTTTTTTTACTCATTCCATTATTGTTGTTCACTTATAATTTGTGACGGAAACAATTTTTATAACTTTCCAGTGCAAATTACTCTAATGGCGAAGGCTTTCTCGCATCCGTGCAGCGGCAATCGGCAAGTTATGAAAGTTGGACCCCTACCGGCGGTAGAACAAGATGACATTATACTTTTTAGAAAGCCTAATTCAAAATACATACCATAAACCGTATACGAAAAGAATCCGCCTTGTTCTACATGCCGTTTTGAGCGCGCCGCGACGCTTCCGCATGACGTTTCACCCTTTTGATCCTTGTTCTAAATCAATAACTTTGTACGATTATTTAGAAGACGAATCGACCGTTCCAGTGAATACCCACATTTACCCATTAAAAATAGTTTAGAGTATTTAAATTGGTCTAAAACGCAAAAATGTGACTTATTATCAATTTTACTTTGATATTCAATGCCAATTTACGAAAACGTTTGAAAACATATTGTTGGTTTATCAGTCTTAAAAACATGCTGTCACATGTGTTATAATACTTCAATGCACAGATAGTTATACGAAGTCGCTGAGATAGTGCATGACATGCGTTTGTTCGGCCGCGCGTCTTATTTACTTCCGCTGTCGCGCAGAGTACTACTATTCACTGTGAGGTCCGGGGGCCAAACCGAACACATGTAACAGACAAATTGGCAATAAAACTTCTAACATAATTTAAATATGTAATAATTTGAATCAATTACTTAAATTTTCTGACACATGTCACGTCAAATATTAATTTATTATGTAGCACGTAGGCATGTTAAAGTGTGCATGACATTCTTGTATGGCTTCTACTGGAACGTAATCTAGGGCGACGGTCGTTCGCCCGCAGCCAAGCTAGGCGATGGCTAACTCGACCCTGTTTACTCCCACCCGAGTTGGGGGGTTTTCAGCTATCTGCACACGCCGCCCCGAAAAATTTACAATCTTGAAACTCCGTATATGACCTGATATGTGGTTCATGATCTACAAAAAAAAAAATCAGCCCGATCCGATAACCAGTTCTGTGTTAAAATATTGCGTAATCGACGAAAAACTTCCGGCTTGCTGGGTGGGTGGGTAACTAAAGTTTATCTATCCTTGAGATACAAAGTGACCATCCGCGGACGAGACCGGGACCGGTCGTCCCGTCTATTGTCTGCATTTTTCCCTTTCCACCTTTTTTGGCGTGACCGAACTTGGGAGCGAACATGGGTTTTTTCTACCTGCCTCCACACATTTCAAATCTATTGTGATGAAAATAATGTATTCAGCGAAATATTTTTTTAAAATTGCATGTATTTAAATGATGGTAAATGGTTGGCTTAGCGCTTGTCAACAGGCGAAATGATCTTACTTCTTTTCTATGCGAAACTAGGGAGAAAGAATGAAATGCTTGGCTCAACTTCTATATCCCACAGCATTCACAGCCGAAAACTTTTGAAGGAGAGCTTGGCTGCCGTTTTTTTTTACAATTTTTTTGGGGGGTATTAAACTACCAAAAATATTTGTGATGTTACCAAAACACGTTAAATATTAAAATTGTAATTGAAAGGGTAATTTTATTAATACTATGTTGGCCTATACCTGATTGTTATTATCAATTAGTTAGTTTTGCTCATTAGTTTTGCTCATTGCTATAAGGTTTAAACCTCACAATAATGAATATAGTATAGCAGCTTGGTGCAAAAACATTCTCTCGGAAGGTTTGATGTCCACGTACATGGTTCTTCGTCATTATTGTTTTCTTGAACAGTCTCTTCGACCCTTTTTACACTTTTTATAAAGTTTCACCGACACTTACCAGCTCTTGTAGAGTAAATCGGTTTTACTGGGGGTTTTACAACTGGGTGTATTTTGTTTTTTCAATAGCACAAGATAATTGATCAACAGCCCAACGGCAAGAATAGTGGAATTTCACATTAAGTTTTCAATATGTATCTTCATACGGTAACAGATACGAGTAAAAAACATGTCTTTTTGGTACAGGTCGATAACTGACTCAATGTCTAACAATTTGCCGTCACAAAAATAGACAGTGTCTGATCGATTACTTTCTTGAGTTTAGGACACTTCCTTTTTGGTTCGTCAACCATAGCTACAATTCGTATAAACATAGATCTTGAAACACAGTTTACGCATTTTAGTAATGCATTAAGAAAGTTATCCCAACAAACATTATACTCTGGGTCCCGTGCGGGAAAGTTTAGGGGAAGGGCGGGTTAACTGCGGGAAGCGGGACGTCCCGCAAGGGTCCCGCCCGGGCAAGTGCGGGAAAAAGACTGCGGGAAGACTGCGGGAAAGCCCAAAAATATTTGTTGGGATATCATCTACTCCATGAAATTAATGTTCGGTCATGTTATAACAATAATATGGAATCGAATTTGGTGAATACTATTAGGGGTATATAATACGATCCAGTCATAGTGCTATAAAAAGAATATTATCTTGATTTATATCTAGGTGCCAGTTAGGGCGCCGCAGCCAAGCCGCGGTGCGCTATACACTCAGGCACCTTATACAGCAAGCAGATTTGAGGTGATTTTTTAGATCTCATTTCTTTTGAGTGTGTAAGGTTTGGCTGTATTTTTACAAGTTTTTGTTATGTGTGGGATAACAAACACGCAAATTATCTCTAAGCACGGAACAAACAACAATAAACGTTGTGTACTGCTACACTAGCATACAACCAGACGGAATATAAACTCCAAATTGTATTTACAGTGTTGGCCACACTATTCAGATATAAAAATTACATCAATGAAGCCGCTCTGTTTTAAAGAAATTATTATATTTGTGATGCAAGACTGCGATGCAGCTTTGTTCCTGCATTTATTTGCTGTCGATTGACAAAAGCAGTAACGAAATGTTCAATTGACCTGAAATATAACATAGCATTTATAAAAACTTACACAGCTAAATCACCAAGACATTTGTTGATACCTACATGGCCGAATGGTAACGTATGAGCGATTTAGCGCATACAACTCACAATGTGCTCGTCGCGACAGCGGAAGTAAATAAGACGCGCAGCCGAACAAACGCATGTCATGCACTATCTCGGCGACTTCGTATAATTATCTGTGCATTGAAGTATTATAACACATGTGACAGCATGTTTTTAAGACTATAAACCAACAATATGTTTTCAAACGTTCTCGTAAATTGGCATTGAATATCAAAGTAAAATTGATAAAAAGTCACATTTTTGCGTTTGTGCACAAACACTATAGTGACATATTTTTATTATATTTTGTTCCCCGAAAAAGTTCAAAACTTCCTAAATGAATATAAATTTGTATCATAAGACTTTTATTATTTCTATTATGGTAAGTTATCAGCATTTGTAAGGTAGCGTCAAAAATGTATAGGCCTAACGATTTTTACGTTTTCACACACGAGCGCGACCCGGCACCTCCACCAAAATCATTAATAATACTCGCAAACCCCTAGAGAAAATGAATTATCTTCTTGGAAGTGGAAGAACTTTTTCATTGTTTTTACTATAAGTATTATCAGAGGAGCATATTTTTATAAAACATTATCTTTCCATGCACGGTATAGTTAAGAAAATACCAGGTCACTTTCTCACTAAAATTGCAAACCGGTACAAAAACGTAATTTTTATTAGTTTCTTGGGACACCGGTACAAGTGTTATGAAAACGGTACTGTACCGGTCAAACCGGTGGTCACCTGATTTATTCTTCACTACATAATATCATGCGATAATAAAATAATGTCAACATAATTACTTATAGTTAATTTCTCATGATACATCAAGCAAGCGGTGGATGCAGTGCTTTTCAAAACAGATTTCCTAGAAACAAAAGCTACCTTCTTTTGTTTATTTTGTTTACAATCTGTACCTAGTTCCCAAGATACAATGCTTTTTATTAAATTTGCTATGGTTACTGTCGTCATGTTACGAAAATTATATGAACATAAAAACAAAGTAAGTTTCACTGGTAAGGGTCACTGGTAGGGCTCGACATTTGCGTTTGACGGGGTAGGCCCTACCTCACGATGGCAATATCAGACTGTGATGACGTCAAAGCTGCCGTTATCGGCTTTCGTACATGCGATCCTAACGCACAGACGCGGAACTCTGTGCAGCCATCAAATCCCATTTTGGGCCTACTTCTGAGCCGTTTTGTGTAACTTTTACTGATGTAATTTAACGATTATGACCATAATTATGGTTCAAACAATATCAAATTTCACCACAGTGTTCAGAATAGTAAAATTAATACCGCGCTGTCATGAAAAATGGATATTACTTATTTCAATGCAGTAAAGTTCATCATCAAGTTCCAAAGTTATCATTTTTTTTCCGAAGCAATAACCGACCAAAGAAAAAAATAGACAAATCCGATGTGTTCAAAATTTATTTTTGAGTATGGTTGAATTTTTTCATAATTATTTGATCATAACTGTAGAGCTTGTTATTTTATTTCTAACACTATGCAGCCGCGCCTGAAACCTGTCTATGCATTAGGCTCTTAAGCCTAGAAATACATTTGATGAAACTTGTGGTATATTTGAATTATCTGAAAAATTTGTTAGGTATGGTATTTTAAATTAAAGATTCAATCTTCTGAATTGAGTGGAATTGGATTTTGTTTGTTTTTTTGGAGTTTAAAATAAGTTTGTTAGCTGTAAACCACCCATTTGAATCATTTAGTCTTTCTTCTGATTTATCCCGAAGAGCTTTGCTTTCATCAGCCTTTATGACTGTGGAAAAATCGTCAGCAAAAAGTTCAGCATCATCTATACTTTCAGTTAGATCATTAATAAAGACAATGAAAAATAAAGGGCCAAGAATTGACCCTTGTGGTACACCACATATACTTTTCTCAGAGTCCGAAATGGTATGTGAAATTTTACTATTTTCATTGCTAGTTATTTCTACACATTGTACTCTGTTTGTATGATTTTAATAATTTTAGCGCATCACTACGAACTCCATAATATTCTTATTTAGTGAGGAGTATATTGTGATCAACACAGTCAAAAGCTTTTGTGAGATCACAGAATATACCCAGAGTATTAATATTAGAATCCATTTCACTACGTTAACTAGAAATCTTATAATTGTATCACTAGTAGATTTTCCCTTTATAATAACTAGGAAACGCTAAAGTCCCGTCGCGTTGTTGAGCGAGCACCGGTACGTGCAACACGACCCGAGTACGACATTCCCATAATGTTACATACCAATTAGTCTTTAAGGTCTTGACCAATTTAGCTGAAAATTTGGAAAATAGGAGAGAATGGATAAAATCCACCGCCATCTAGAGGACCTTGACATCATTTCTTTGGGAAAACTATTTTTAACTCTTGATTACTTCTAGGTGGCAGTACATAGTGACCAGAAACCTCGTGCGACTTTTCGTTGCCATGGTAACGTTACTTTTGTTAAAATATAATTTCTATCTACACTACTTATCGGATCAAAATAAAATTAACATATTCGTGACCGGACGGACATTCTAAATGATTTGGCTACCTCAGATTTTGTCGCCGTTTAGTTTTTTAAAACAACTTAAGATTAACTTTAAAAGTAACTTTTATAACTTTTTGAACGATTTTTGCCACAAAACTTATGGCATTCAATCGGGAACGAAGTTTGCGGATGGTCAAAATTTCAACTCGATCCGAGCTTCCGATCCACCGCTATCATGAGCCAAAAAAGCTGCGCGACTTTCCGTTGCCATGGTAACGGTACTTTGTTATAATGTAATTTCCATCTACACTACTTATCGGATCAAAATAAAATTAACATATTCGTGACCGGACGGACATTCTAAATGATTTGGCCACCTCAGATTTTGTCGCCGTTTAGTTTGAAAAAAAAACTTTCGATTAACTTTAATGTAACTTTTTAACTTTTTGAACGATTTTGACACAAAACTATACAGCAACCCGCCTAGGTCGTATGTACAAGTGTGAAAAATGTCAGGTCGATCAGGGAAACGGTGCGAACTGTATCGAAGCAGTAACAGGAAAAAAAAGAAAAAAAACAGACATTCGAGCCATAAGAGTCAAGTGGAGACGCTCGCTACGCTCGCTCAATAATGGAATGCTCATTAGACCGTTTTAAATACTCTGTAAAAAAGTTCCTTATCGCAAAAGCGTATTACTCCATAAACGAGTATTTAGTTGAAAACCTAGTATAATAAAGTTTAGTTTAGACTCAAGATTATGAAAGTGTTATTCTCTAATTATTCATGAACATATTTCTTGTCTATTTATTTATATAATAATTTATAACTATAAGTTTTACTGTTCTCTATATTTTGTCTGTACATCTGAAAATGCTTCTCGCAAAATGTAGATACTATGACAATAAACCATTTATTATTATTGTTATTATTATTATTATTATTATTATTATTATTATTATTATTATTATTATTATTATTATTATTATTATTATTATTATTATTATTATTATTATTATTATTATTATTATTATTATTATTATTATACCATAGATATGTACAAGCGTAGCGTGTCATAGAAGAAATACCCAAGGCTGAAAGCTTTCCCAAAATTTCCATGACACTAAACTTGGAAAAGTAAATTATTTTAGAACTAACTTTCCTAACAATGACCACCCCTATCGGTTTACTGCATAATACCATAGTATCTCCACAACTTTTGAAACATCCATGTATTGATCGTTGAGTATGTAGGTCTAAGCACCGTACAACGATACGAAACTGGCAGAATGATTCTATAATATTAGCGTCAAGATATTTTTAGAAGTTGAACAGTACAAAATGTGTAGTATTTTTTAAAGACTGGAAGAAATTGACGGGTATAACTTCTGTGGACGGCGGAGAAAGGGTCACAAGTCAAGTTTGGTCGATTTTGACCTATGTCACATTTTTTCTCAATTTGTCTACTACTGTGTTAGGAAAAAGGGGCATAAGTCAAAATCTTCCTTAGGCTGTGTTAGCATTGGTGCAATGGATATAAGTCAATAACACAAATTCACCTACGGGAAAAGGGAACAACTCAACTCTTGAAAATTAGCTATTATTGACTTATGCCCTTTTCACCATCCACCACAAAATTATAGGTGTAGGTAATAGCTAGCTCACATGAAAGTTATAGTCGTGTCAAAGTGCTCACGACACACCATCAGTCTGCGTCAAGCAAAGTCATTCGCAAGGCTGTGGATAAAACGAGCTCTACAGATAAAGGATACTTTTATACACTTTAGATCAAGGATACAATCTCCAGATCATTTTATTATTGATAGTGTTACAATCACACATTTTATAAAATGAATAGTTTTGAAATGTAGACGTTCATCGTTGAATTTAAAGTAATTTAATGAAAACGGGTCGTTTTTAACCGTTTGTAGACGGAGTGAATTCAATTCTAACAGCTCATATCTTGAGGGAGAGGAATCCCGCTGAAAAAGGAATATTTTATAAATATAGTTTTGTTTGGATAAATGACAGTAACTTGTTGATTTATTGTTGGTTATTTGATTTCTTTAGTGTTAGCAACAAGTAAGTTAGTACGGCAAAACGAAGTGATTATTGATGAAATAACCCTGGCAGGTAGTAAGTTAGTCAACACTATTGAAGAACAAGATGCTTTACTCTTGAAACTCGATAGCTAATCGACGATGAAGACCGGGGGCGAGCAACATGGAATGGACCTTGCAACAAAGCTGTTGTATTTTCAAGGTAATGTTTCTATTCTATAACAATGTTTACAATAGCTTGTTATTAAATGTGCTTTAAACTAGCTTTAAATATACCCACCCAAACAGAACGCCCAAACATTAATGACGATAATAACATGCTACACGACTGCAGCCTCAACCACAAACTATTTAAACTGCAATCAGAACAGATGTGCGCATGCGCAGTTCCATAGAAATTATTGTTTTACCTGCTGACTTGCAGTTTTCTGATCCTTAAACGTATGTGTAGCAAATTTTAACCAACCATTTTAAAATCCAGAACAGACAAAAGTAGCTAAACAATAGGGATGCACGAAAGTTCCAAGTTCGAGTTCGAGTAGGAAAAAAATTTAGAAGTTCGAAAAAAAGTTTGATTTAAAAAAAATGTAATTTGTAGTGGTGTGCGGGCAGCTATTATTTGG
The DNA here is from genome assembly GCA_024449915.1 of Sweltsa coloradensis. NCBI lineage: Eukaryota > Metazoa > Arthropoda > Insecta > Plecoptera > Chloroperlidae > Sweltsa > Sweltsa coloradensis. The sequence continues at coordinate 20,479 of JAMZAV010000741.1, forward strand.
CATGCAAAAAAATAGTTCTCCGTTCACAGGTACAAATTTTAAAATAAAAAAAGTTGGATGGTGGAGGTGCCGGTCCAGACTTGTCACTATTTTACCAATAACTGTTTTGAGTGTTTGATGATGTTTGTGTGAGAGGATGTTTTGATTGGTTCGGTTCGAAATTTTTGTGTGAAGTTCGAAGTTTGATTTTCAAAACTATGAAAGTTAGAGTTCAAGTTCGAAAAAAATAGTGGGTTCGCACAACCTTACAAACACAAAACACTTTGGAATGCCCCTGAAATTATAATTACTTCTCAAACCTATTTTGAAACATAAATAATGAAGAATGTTTAAAATTGAGAAGATAAATAACATTTCGCTGCACAAGGATTTGGGCTTACATTTCAGTATTTATTTCCAAAAATTTCCTAAAATTCGTTTAAAATTTAAAATTAGTTCTATGACTGAGTCGGTAGACCATAAATACGATTTTATTTATTTTTGTATGATTGTACAGAAATCATAATTTTTCTAACTTGAATCTTCCAGGTTTGTGGCATGAAGACCCCGATCCGACCATTGATTTCTACCTATGGTACTTCAAACCAAGCATGGCTCATCTTCTGATGAAATACCAATATCTTCGGTATATATTTTCATTATATCGTAAAGTCTCCCCGTTATTTATGATACTTGTTCTAATAATTCGAACCTTTATCATCCACCCAATGGACATTTATCATCGCTGGGACTTGAAACTGGATGTCGTGGAGAATATATGCGGCATTCTGTGCTATAGTTCGATGCTGGTGGTGGTGCTGACGTATTACCTTCAGCGACACGATGTGCACCACATGTTTGCCGAGCTAAAGAGCATTTCATGGGGTGAGCATATTGGCAATGAACACTTACAGCAAATGTACGCGAGAACCGAGAAGTACTGTCACCAGTTTACGAAGTACACCTTTGCCATTACATATCCAATGTGTGCTGTAGGGGTTTTCCTGCTTGTGTGTACCGATATGCTGGCGAATAGGAAGTTGTTTATGAGGTAAGTCTTACTACACTGTTGAATATATCTAGGCCGCTTCGCTAACGCTTTTTCCAGTCGCGTTGATGGATGAGCTTTTGTGGTTGATTATCGGCCCAAATATCACGAAAATATCGTATTAAAAATCGGGAAAAAATCGTAAAAGTACGATTTCTATGAGAAATATTTCTTCAAATGTCTCTAAAATCATAACATATTATATAAGTTCAGTGATTTTAAACGTTATCATAATGTTTAATCAAATGCGGAATAGCCGTTTGCCCGGTCGCAGGCCAAATATTACGAAAATATCTCGTTAAAAATCTGAACTATCGTAAAATTACGATAATAATAAGAAATATTTAAACGAATTGTACCCAAAGTCGTGGCAAGTCTATAAGTTCAGAGATTTCGAAGGTCACCTCAAATTTTCATCAAGATCGCATATTCCGTTTGCCCGGTAGAGAGCGAACAGACAAAAATACAAAAAAAAATACAAAAAAAACAAACAACCGAGCTATTTTTTTGTGGGGGGGGGGGGGGCAGGGAAATTGAAGTCTTCGCTTCGCTCATCCATCAATACATCATTACGAAACTCCTTTAACCCACTGGAGAACTTTGACGAGTCTTTTTAGGGGTGCATAAAGTACAAAAAATTGTTAAAATTTACCAAAAAAATGACGTAAACCGCATGGCTAATATGAATTCTATTTATAATTATTATTTATTATTATTTATTCCAACATGACATTCGACAATCACATTGCTGGTGGTAAGAATTAGAGCATAGCCCCATAACACAAAGTGTCCACCAGGACAATAATATACACAATCCAATAATAGGAATATACAAAACACATTCAAAAATATAAAACACATAATAACAATATACTCAATAATATCAATACAATAAACACACAAAAAATCACGAAACATTACACATAGACAACACAAATAAAATATGTAATACAAAAATGATGGCGGGTGTGTGTGAATTTGAGTGTGAATCATCGAGCTTATATGGTGTGAATATGAATGTGAATATGAGAGTATGTGTACGTGTGAGTGAGTGGTATTCGTTTTAACTGGTATGATCTTGACAGTTCATTAAAGTTATTCTGAGATCCATAATAATAATTTATGATCCAAAATCCAAAAGGGTGGACAAAAAAACAATTAATCGGAAAGAAATGTAAAAAATCTTGGTAATTTCAAAACAGGCTAACATGAAGAATTTTGAAACCACACAAATGTAACGCATATTAAAAAAATTAGAAAAAATCATCTTCCTAGCTAAGCATTGAAAATAATGGATTAATTTAAAATTTATGGGCTACGTTAGATCGAAATTCTTCCCAAAAATTATAAATATTGTTCCGAAAAAAAAGTATTGTAATTATCCGAAAAAATGCGCAAGAACCTGATTTTTTTTTTTTAATGCTACTGGCTAATAAAACTTTACATTTGAGTCATTTCTAGTAAAAAGTTGCTTCTGACCATCAATGAATACCTTCATCTAGCAGTTGTTTCACTTATCATTCCCAGCCATACTACATAGGCTACATAGTATCTAACTCTATGTTTCTGCAGGTAATTCAAAAAATATTCTCAATATTGATGTAGTTGTTCGGTCCGAATAGTGCGAATTGACGACTCGAAATGGGCGGAGCTTAAAACGATCGATAGGTCACGTGACTAGTATCGGGTAAAAATCCTCATTTCGCAAGTTGGCGCCTGCTGAACGGCGCATCACTTATCACGCTCTAACTTATATTCTATTCATTATTTGGACAATACTTAAATGAATAATATTTAGCAAAAATATAATTCCTTGTAATAGCGATTATTTCGATTTTTTTGACAAAGTCGTTAGCTTGTTATAACAATGTACGCATCACACAAGTGAAAATTATCAATGACTTAAGTTTTCTTATTAATTAATTTGTCAAAAACCTACTGATCCGATTTTGATAAGAATTCTTTGTAAAAATGCATCAGACTGTTTAGACAAGAAATATACTAACTTTCTAGATAGGATGTGCACTGAACGAAAATTTACAGCATAGAGTAATATGCAGCGTGCACTTTTTCACGGCTCATCCGCACGTCAAGAGTGCGTATTTTAGATAAAAACACATACCCTGCAAATTACTCTATGCTGCAAAGTTTCGTTCAGTGCACTTTCTATCTAGAAAGTTAGTTTAATTCTTGTCTAAACAGTCGGATGCATATTTTTAAAGAGGTCTTGTCGAAATCCGATCAGTAGTTTTTTGTCAAATAAATTATTAAGAAAGCTTTAGTCATTGATAATTTTCACATGTTTGATGCGTACATTGTTATAACAAGCTAACGACAGTGTCAAAAAAATCGAAATAATCGCTATTACAAAGAATGATATATTTGCTAAAAATTATTCATTTAAAAATTGTCCCAAATAATGAATAAAATAAAAGTTAGAGCGTGATAAGTGTTGCGCCGTGAAGCAGGCGTCAATCTTGCGAAATGAGGATTTATACCAACTAATTCCGCCATGTTGCCTCGTGACGTCAGGAGGCGGGTATTATTCAAGTCGTCAATTATCATACACAGAAAAGAAAAGTGGCACCCGAACACGGAACACTAATTAATCGTATTATTTTTTGAAGTAGGCTAGCCATGGAATAAGCAAGTGAGCCAAGTGTACAATAATATTTTCGTGTTTTAATTTCAGAGGTTGGTACCCTTTTGATGAATATTCCTCTCCTGCGTTAGAGCTCATCATCATTGAATGGGGATTTGAACATATCTTCTTCTTTCTGCCAATCATATTATGTATTTCGGCATTTGCTGGATCAACATTTATTTATTTAATTCTACACTTTAAAATACTTTCCTATAACCTCAAGAATGTACGTAGTATATCAATAAGAAACATAAAACAAAAGAATGTGATTAGATCACAAACACAAACTCACATTGATGAGAAGTGTCCAACCAGGAGAGACGTTGCAAGAACAAAAGCGTCACAATCTCGTGTCAAAGCATCAGCGAGGAGGACAGCTATTAACACGCAGCAAAACCTGGCTATGGTCGGTCCAACTGTGCAAGTCCATTACACGGGAGCTGTTGATCAAAGGAAGAATTCTTGTGATAGTCCAGGAATTAATGTACACGACACTTTCCTGCCATTCGAACTCAGTGAGGAGCATACTGGAAAGTATGGACGAACTACCAGACCAGAATACAAACTACAAACAAAACAAACTACAACACCAGATGATGATAATACTGGCAATGAAGGGATTTCTACTGATGAAATCGATGCAGAAATGCGACGGCTGCTTTCAAAGCTCGTAATTCTTCACCAAAAGTTAATCAGGTTTGAGACTAAATATTAGTTGTATTAAATACTTTCTGTAGGCATCCTCTTCCATCCTTTCTTTTGTTATTCTCAAAATTATTTTCTCATCTACAAATATTAATGTTCCGCGAAATGTTCCTCTTTATTTCTTTCGCTTGATTCACAAACTTACTTAAAAATACATATTATTGTCAATGTTGAAAAATTGTAACTCGTTTATTATTTGTTATATTTAGAAGTGTGTGGGTAGAGGTATTGACAGTCGGTTCGGCTGTTATCACACTGCGTGTGAAAATGGACATTCAAGTTTACTTATTATCTCCCATTGATTTTTGGTTGTCTGTATTTTATTTTTATTGGATAAATTTAAAATTAACGGGATCGGCACCTCCACCAATAAAGTATTAAATCCTGGACATGTACCTCCAAAAATAAATTATGTAAATCCTGAACCGGCACCTCTACCAACAAAATATATAAATCCTAGACCGGCACCTCCACCAATAACGTATGTAAATCCTGGACCGGCACCTCCACCAATAAAGTATATAAATCCTGGACCGGCACCTCCACCCATTTTCCAAATAATTTTTTGCAGAAAATCAGGTAATATTTTTTTTACTATCAGATCAGCCCCAAAATACCAGACCCGACCCGAAATATCTGGTACCCGCACACCGCTTGTTATATTATTGTCACATTCAACATTAAATGTCATATAATGTAATTATATCATTTAAAGCTTTTAAATCATATTTATAACCTGTTGTAATAACATTTTTTTGCAGAATAACTACAGAATGGAGCTCCATCACGAATCCTATTTTTATTGCGTTGTTTCTGGATAACGTTCTTGCTCTTGCAACATTCAGGATGATTTTTATCAGTGTAAGTAACATTATAAGGATATATAAGAATGATTGGTTAAAAGATAACAGTAACGCTTATTTATTCTGTAGGTGCATGGGGGCTAATAGTTACGAAAGAGTACCAACACTTTAAAGTAGAATATATGAGATTCCAGGTGTCATCAGAATACTTTGTTTAGATAAAATCGAACGATTTGATTGTTAAATCCAAAGTTTGAGATGCCATTTTAATTCGACCTAGAAATGTAAAATAATTAAACATTCTAATATTTATTTTGCAAAAATATAGTTTTGTCTTTTACATTTTTGAGGTTGCTTTACAACACAGAAAAACATGAACAATAAAATAGCAATTGTCGTAAAAGTTTTCCCCGACTGGGGATCGAACCCAGAACATCTAGCTTAACTAGTTAAGCAGGATTATGCTTAAAAGACTTATTTAATAAATATATATTGTTTTAAAATATTAATAATAAGCATGAACTTTTTATCCTTGTTGCAGATTGAGACCATTTCTTTGAAACAAGTCTTATTTTTCTCATGCTCCGTGTATTTCACGGGGGCTTTCTTCATATACAACTATCTAGCCAACTTGATCACCGAAAAGGTATGATAAAAGCTATTTGGAATTTTAATTATACGTTTTTATTGTAATAAAATAATATACAATGATGTTGATACTATAATAATAAATTATAGTTATGATGATGTCAAATTTTAGGACTTCACTAAAATGTTAAAAACAAAATGAACAAAAAATGTCGTGCACGTACACTCTTCTAATGACAGTGACAACCTTTTCATTGTTGCAATAAGAAGGATTCGAAAGCAAAAGAAAACTTGGATGCTCACTCAGTTCATCAACACATCTTTTGAGATAGCTGAGCGCTAGAATCAGGAGGTTATTGTTGTGATTCTGCGGCCACTAAGTTTCTTTTCAATTATTCATCTGAGGCAAAGTACCAAGGCTGAAGACTACTTTAGCGTCGCCATTAGTCTCGCTGAGGATTAAAAAAATGTTTCTGTGAATTTTGCTGTTGTTTCTATTGATATATTACTAAACTTGCGTTTTATATTTCCGAATATGTCGAATAACACTTATTTAGTGTATTTTTAAAGATCTTGCAAACAACTCTTTCATATTTAAGTAGGCCTACGTGAATATTTGTAAAATACATATTGCATGCTTCCTTTACAACAAGAATGTTCAAGAGTTCTTACGGCGTTTGACGAATCTTCGACCGAAAAATCTCATTGATTTCAATTCAAGTCACCGCGCCCTTCAAATCGAGTTGTTTCATTGGTCGAGGCAAGATTTCCTTGTAACCAATCAGGAAGAAAATGGTCATCCAGGAGACAGCCGTTTCTTTTTACTACTTTGTTCATATTTCCCACGCTAGATGGCAGTCATAGAGGACGCGCAACGCATTCTATCGGCGATTCTGTAAACGTCGACAACCGACTAGGGCGCGGTTTTCAATTTTTCATTTCATATTATATTATGATCTATGATTGTGCAGAAGAGACACAAAATCTTTGTGCATTCAATATCCTGACACAATGTAGAGTATCTCAAATGTATTTTGTCCCTTGCCAGCTGCTGTTAATATCCCTCTACGCACCCCGTGAATACGCTGAACGCAACAACCCCCCCTCTCTGGTTATTGATCTGAGGGGTTGGACCACCGTGGGTCCCAGATTGGGGAGCTCTATTTCTACAGCTTGGAACGTAGGTGTATGTGCACAGCCGTCTATAGTGCGACAGTAAGAAGCTACTAGAAGATGTTTACTTTCCTTGGAACTTGGTTCGGTTGGGGGGGGGGGGGGGGGGGGCAAAATAAAATCATATTTTCTTTCTGTTTTATTAAAAAAAAAATATACAAAACCTGTGATGGTTTTATTTTTGACGAAACTCCTTTTCGGTTGAAAGTCCTTTATATTTAAATAGAACCGTTGAAGGTTTTGTAGTTTTTTTTTCACGTCATTTTTTTTAAATTTTGGAGTATTTTCGTGAAAAACTGATGATTTTATTTGCCCCCCCCTCCCCCCCAACCGAACAAGAAATGTTCATTTCATTTGAATGAGATTTCAAAGAAACTAGAAAATATCATATGGTGGGGATTATCTTCCTTATAGAAATCTTTGGAGAAAATAAGCTGCCTACGATTCAAGCTGTAGAAACAGAGCTTCTGCTTCCCCCGTGGGTTGGGCTAAAGGAAGGGGGTATTTTGTAGGCCCAACAGTAGTTAAATATCAATGGGGGTGTTACACTGGGACTGCAGACAGTCCGGCAGTTGTTGTTGTTTCATTGTCATAAGTAATACAATACGATTTTTTGGTTTCTTATGAGTGCATTTGAACTCGCAGACAGGAACATTGCAGTAAATCACTGGTCGGATTGCAGGAAATGACAAGTACCAGGAAAGAGGATTTACTAAACTGCCAATTGAAATCGAGGGTTGGATTTTAATTTGATTTGGTACTGAGCATGCGCTTATTCGTTCTGCTCACTTGTAATTGTAATCAAAAACTGTAGCCAGCGCACTTTTATAGCAGTTAGGCGCTATCTTTACCATCGATGACGCTACTATACATAACACAGGCACAATATTGCCAATGAGTTCATATTCTTAAGCAAAATGTGACAAAATAGTTGATGAGCTCTCTCTGTTAATTCACATGTTATATAAAATACATCGTGAAGTATCAAAGTACAAATTATTAATTACAAACGCAAATAAAAGAGACATCATACACAAGCCGCATTATCCGGTATCCCTTGACCAAAATGAGCTGATAAATTATATATTTTGTGACAGTCGGTGCATCGGTGATCAGCGTTTCGACAAAGACTAGAGTAATAAGTAATAACCTTTCAAGTCGGTGCTTTTGACAATAAAAACTTGAGAATAGCTGACTGTCTTCCTTAACAACACTAATTAAGTAACCTAAGCAACCATCTACTACTAACTAACTAACTAACTAACTAACTAACTAACTAACTAACTAACTAACTATCTAACTAACTAATAACTAACTAACTAACTAACTAACTAACTAACAAACTAACTAACTAAGGATTGAAAATACTGTATGATTGTAATCCCTAAACATCATGCTAAATTGCTAAGTAAAGCCCAGTTCCCACAGCGCCGTAAGGAATAATTAAAACAGAAATAAAGGGTTAGTAATATTTTAATTGGCCAGATATATTGAAATAATACCAATTCTGATTGATTGATTTTAAGGATTATCGACATCTGATTGGTCCGTCATGTAAGGATTTTGTAACAATTTCTTAAACAAACCCATAAACGATTTCAACGTAAGACTTGCACTTAAAACAATAACAATTCCTTGCGTCGTTGTGGGAAGTGTGCCTAAAGGTACAGGTACACACCACCTCATCTCATCTCCAGCATAGCATCCCTGTTGTTCCAGGCCTCAGCAGTGGGAGAGGCGATGTATGGCTGTGATTGGCTGGAAGCCTCGCCGAGCTTCAAGAGGAGTGCAGTGATCGTCATCAGCCGAGCCAACGTGCCCCTGGAGATGAAACCAACTGGGCTGAACCCTCTTTCGCTCAGAAACGTCAGCGAGGTGAGGAAATTAAGAGAGTGTTGAATTCAGGCTTTTCATCCCGGGGGATATAATATAGTGACCAAGTACAGGGGGTCAACAATAGCGCCGCACGTGAAAATTTTGAAAACCAGGTTTTTAGAGTGTATTTGGTGCGTTTTAGAAAAAAGTTGTGGGCTGAATGCAATACCAAAATTATGCAGTTTTCGTGCAGTCGATACTAGAAACAAAAATCATTGTGTCAACTTTTATGTGGTTATTTTGATTATATGATTATCATGTGTATACATTGAATATTATTGAATTACTTTATTGATGTACATTGATTTCATTATTCATTTTCTAAATAGGCGTATATTGAAAAATACTGTAGCCTACCAGTTGTATTAAAAACCTACTAATAGTGGCAGTGCCCCCCCCCCCTGGGATTATACTTGAATTCAACACTGGGTAAAGTTAATGCGACCAGGTTTCAGATGTGTAGTTTGGACCGTTAATGAATTACCATTCTATTTAATATTGGCACTTGGTTGATTTGGACGACTTTGCGAACTTTTGAAACAAGTTTAGGCCTATAGTTTAAAATTTCTAAAGTGAGATAATCCACTCGAAGCTGTTATCATCTATCTGTGTAAAGCAAAATATCGTTTTGAAATCAATAATTACTTCACTAGATACACCTGAAACCTTGGGACACCGCACTACATGAGACTCACCAGTCCCGTTAACACAATCATTGCAAGACATAATTGAGATAAAGAACCAGCAACAGTAATCATTGTTTACTAACAACAATCTTTCGTTTCGCAGACAGCCAGACTGGCTTACAACATGGTTGCAACATTGAACAATCTGGTCAAGTGAAGAGGTAGAAATCCCTGCAAGGAGATGATGGAGAAGGTATTGGTAACTTGAGAGCCAAGTTAATTATGTTCTTGTTGAAATGTTCAGTTCATTTTCAATTGCATCCACTTAACCCTGTGGTGACGACTTCAGCTAGGGTTATTATAAGTATGATAACCTATCAGTAGGGATACAGGAATTTTGCATTGAGCTATAAAACACAATTTTGTATAATTTTGCATAAAATAGTTTTTTAAAGCAAATGTCCATGTTTCATTCCATAAAGAACTCAAATCAAATCGTACAATAAAATGTTATTTCACAATTTTAGCTAATAAAGCAAAATAACAGGAAATTTGCATTCTTTTCACACAATTGGACAAAAAAGATGTAATTTGCGCAATTTTGATGTCCGCTAACAAAAAATAATCAAAATTCGAATGACGCAAGAGAATTAAAGATAGTCTCATTTGATGTACACCTCAAAATTTAGTAAAGGTTATCATGTTAGCTTTTGAATGGATGTCAGAACCAACAATCTAATACCTCTTTCTTTCTTAATTAATTTGCAACTTATTTGAGTATCTCACACTCACAGCATCTTTAAAATAATAACAAAGAGTTGGCAATTTTGATGAATTGATAACGGGTATCCCATAAATTACGGTAGTAGGCCTAAGTATGACATTAAAATTAAAATAAAACACAATCAAACACAATTTGAAATTTTGTAAACACTATTCATAAAAAATGAAATATCCTACCTGGCCCTCTACCTAAAAGTATCATACGTCCTGTAAATTCTGGAGCAGTGGTCAACATAAAAATATGTCCTCCAGGGAATTTAAAGAAACTATTTTGTTTGTCCGGAATTTCGGGAAATCTCATCGATAACTTAGTTTGCGTTGTTAAAATAAAATAAATATCTTGTGCTTGTAATGAAAAAAATCATCTATGCGATGTGCTGTCTTCGTTACATTGAACCGCCTAGCTGCAGTTCCCATATAAAACTGTGTTGTAGACACTAGACCGAACGTTCATATGAGAAGTAAATCGTGATGATAGAGCGAAGCTCGAATTGTGGTATTAAAATATTTCATCAATAAACTGTATCCTGACAGCCTAGCAGAACTATTTTCATTTTATTATTGTGACTCAAAAGCAAAACTTCACAAATATACTTATGCATATGTTAACTTTGGTAAATCATGTCAAGGAAATACCATTTTCACCTTAAATGTAACTTTGGTAAATCATGTCAAGTCAAGTTCAAGATTGGCGTTGGTATACTGGTAAAGTAAGAGTATCCGAAGTTGGAAGAGGAGCTTACCATAATAATATATCACGTTAATTTTTAATATTGTTGGTGGAGGAGCCGGGTTGAATGAAATTCCCTCTGCGCGGCGGTTTTATGAGAATCTTAGTAGAACTTGTTTAAATTCAAAATTAATCCTAGTTCTGCATTCACCAAAATATTTAATAATCCTTTAGACCAACATTAAATTAAATTATACCAATTCTTTTTTGTAAGGCTTCATGATGAAAATAAAACAACGATTAGAAAACAAAGTGTATTTTATTGTAAATAATCAAATGTGACAATCGTTTCTTATAAAGAAAAGAATGGCAGGATATCATTGCACCAAACTATTACTGTCAATCATAGTATTTATGTGATGTTGATCAATTATTTACTACAAACTTGACACACACACACACAATAGACACAAATATGTATATTAGAAGTATGATAATGGAGAACACTTGACAAATGCTTCAACAACCGATCACAATACACTAAACAAATGCGAGACTGGCATGATTGTGGTCCCGTAATATAATATTAGGCATGTTTGTTGTAAGTAACCCACAGTTGCGAGTTTGAACGTGCTCACACAATGTGATGTTAACCATTTGGCTAGGGGAGAAGAAATAATTTGGCATGATTCTATAGTTTTATGCAGTTCACACCACAGAAACAATTTAATCCGATTTTAATGAGTTAACATTCTGAGAGTATCAGGTGCAGATACACACATTTATCAAGAGGGGAACGAAAATTTCCACTTGAAAAGTACAAAGTATATGCAATGTCAATAATTGACGTTATTATTCCACACAATATTGTTTTAAAATAAAATATTCAAAGCATCTATTATGAATACGATCATAGTTTATCATTTACACCCTTGGCTTGGATAATTTAATTACAATTTTGAATTCATTGTGCGTTTACGAATGCCTCATGTTACTTGTGCACAAAAAGGTAAGATGTAATCAGTCTATATATTATTATAGAGTTACTTTCAAAAATTGGCAAACCTCAATACATATACAAAATATAATATGTGGACCAAGGGTTTTTCAATAATACACACCACACCACAGTAAAAATATGCCTAATAGTTAACATTTTGGTAATTAAGTATGTAAATAAATGAAAATTTGTGCCAACTTAAATCAATGTAAACGAGGCCACATGCAGTTGATGGCAGTGTGAACTAGGCTCCACAGTCCACAGAAGCATAGAATCAGTCCTGGAAGGTTGATGATATTTGTGTTGCCTAGTTCATTCCGTAGATTTCAATAAGTTGTTGCACTTTCGTGACGTAGGCTTCCTTGGCCGCATCTTTCGAGGTGCCCTTCTTTTCTGTCCACGCGTCCCACTTCGCTTTGCCCTTGAAGTCCAGCATTCCCGTGGGCCTAGCTGCAACATACAATACACTTCATCAGTAACACTCAACGGTGTATTAATTGTATTATAATACTCTTATGTGCCATTAAGACTGTTTGCCAAGCTCGGGCTTCATTTTTTTTACAATGTTGAAAATGAACATGACATGAACATGAAAATGACCATTTAAAAAACGCTCGATTGTCAAATCCAGCTAATTTCACATACAGAACGTACCGCTTTTTGACCTTTAATTGTCACCCAAAAAATCTGCATTTTTGGGAGGCTGTGCACAAAGGATGAGCACGTGTCTATCAAAGCCGATTTCGAAATTTCAAATAATTGTCTCTTTCACAAAATTTAGAAATTACTACAAATATAACTGTTTGGTGTCATATTTACGCTCAGATAATAAGAAAAGTGAGCAGTATTTGGAAAATGTGCCTTGATACCAACAACACAATCTTACTTTACATTTTGGTGCAAACCACAACACGATAGGACAAATGATAGGGCTTCCAAGTGATCCTGCTTTACCTCATGCGTTCTGCGTTTGACGCGCCTGGTTTTCTCGAGCTAAGCTAACAGTCTTAATAAAATAATAAATTATTATACATAATTGTTAAAAATGCAGGATGAATCTACACCACCATCAAGTATCTTAATACTACATGGTTATTTCTGTTTTTATATTTTTTGTTTTGTATATGTTGGTGTCGAAAAACTATAATATCTGAAAATTGTAAAAAGAATATGAAAAACACAAACATAAACACAACACACTTTAGGATTTCGAAAAACAAATTCATTTTCAAATGCCCCTACCTATTAGGAAACTCTACCCTCACCAAACCGTTTTACTGGTCATTAAATACCTTGTGTGGTAACAATTCACCACTTATATTGGAATTGTTGAATTACTAGAATTAAAGCAGTTTTATTGCTCAATATTGTGTCTATTCTATCTAACGTAATTTTATCTTTTTATTTAACCAAAAATATAATTTGGGACACGATGGTGAAGGTGCCGATGCTATTGTGCTTTTGTAGTGCCGATATTATACAGTTTGTTGTATGACACTAGTCGCCCCGCCCCCCACCCCCCCCCCACAGAAAATATCGTGTTATCTTAGTTGAAAGGCAATGTCAACCAGAGGTCGCTTTCGGTTTTTCTTGCGAGTCGTGATACGCGCACATACTAACAGACGGTAAGAAAAGAGTAGGGGAGCCTTGCTCCCTATAGTAGAATATTATGTGGACCTTAGACCGAACAGAACAAAACTTACTTTTGTCCAAAATTTTAAATTGTAATAACTAATAACTGCTGAGTTTTAAGTAGGTAGAACACAGTTCTGCCATTGAATCAAAAGGTTGTCTTTCGTCAATAACAATAATTACATGTAAATTACAAGCTGTGGGAGGGTAGAAGAGAGTGGAGTAAATTGGTGGAAAGGAAGGAGGAAGATGATTAGGAAGAAACACTGAATCTGGCAAGCTTAGTATCTACAGTTTCATGCCCTAGATAATGGTGGAAAACCACATATCAAACCTGACATAGGATATTACTATCGTATTATCCTTATACATGACACCACCGTCTGGGCCCGGGGTAGAATTGGCCCAGAGCAAAGCTCTGCTTATCGTACAAGACGATTCAAGAGATAAAGTCCACCTCGCAAGCATCAGCTAGAAAGAGGGGAAACTTATAATACTCCCCGAAACTAGAGGCGAGCTCTGGCAATCGTCGTCGGGAACACCTCCCCCTTCCCTTGACGACCTCCCCGACGACGATGACAATGACACAACGAACGATGACAAAGACGATGACGACCGCGACGTGAGAAACCCCCCTTTCCGCCCCCTACCCGTGTCTAGTTCTGACCAGTATGGGCCCCTCCTCCCCATATCCCTTAGGCTAGAGTGGTGCATTATGATACCTAACGGTTGACGCGTCCTTAATTCAAATAAACCAAACCTTATACATGACATAGCCTAATTTACTTAAACAATAGTAAAATAATTGACAATTGTGGTGTGAATTGTAACAATGTCATAATGTGAGATGAGAATATAAGGGTGCGTTCCAATGCTTCATTTTCACGCTAGTCTACTAGCCTAGTGGACTCATTTACCGGAAGTGAAGTCACTAGCAGGCGACCAAAGCTCCGATTTGGCTAGCAGGCTAGCAGACAGCAGACAGCAGGCGAAAGTGTACACTACGAAGCCCACTAGCCTGCTAGCAAAATGGCGGCCAGTAATTTCGCAGCCACAAACTTACAACTAAAAGCTACTTATGGAGTTAAAAGTGTAATGAATTGCTGATAATACTATAATAAATTTGATTATAACAGCAAATACATATACGAACATCCGGTCACGCATTCTTTTCTATGGTTTCGTGTGAAAAGTGAGGTTAGGGTTGTTGTTGCTGTTGTTGTTGAATCTACACCACCTGGATGGGCTTTTCTATCCATTAAGGAAGCCGTGGGTAGCCATGGTAGGTAGGCTTCAAAAGTGTATACCCAAAGGTGTAAGTAGGTAGCAGATAGCAGGCTAGTGGCTAGACGGTAGTGGCTAGCAGGTCAAAATCACATTGGAACGCACCCTAACTCTCCATAGTTCTGCTTCCATAGCAACTGTGCTGCTCAAAGTTCTGGTTATCTTGGTGCAGTCAGACGTGAAAAGTGAATCTCGTCTGTAAAGCTTAATATTCTTAAAAGTCCGAAGCTTCTCCTACACATTCGTCGCCCATGGTCCACGTCTTGTTACGTGAGTATAGTGGAGGACGCCGATGGTGAAGCCACAGAGGAAGAAGATAAGTCAAGTAGGTGGTTCATTTGTGGGAAGACAAAGTCGCCGTGAAGTAGGCCTACCACGCCAAAACGTCTAAAGTGCAGTAGGCCTACCTACCCTAACGTTACTTGGAAGAATAATTGAAAGAAGACGAATCAACAGTCTTATTCTATTTCTATCTATTTGAACCTTTAGTTCTCTGGGCACGAGCATGATGATGGTGATTGCATAATACGAGAAATGAGGCAAAATCCATCTAGAAAATATCCGGGGTATAAAGTTTGGCACTATCTGCTAATAAAAGGCGAGAAATGAGGAAAAGTGCATCTTGCAAACATCAGCTAGGACTTGTAAGTAGGAGAGGAGGTGAGAAGGCTATTCCTTGAAACTAAAGGCGAGCTCTGGCCGGCGACGTCAAAACTATTCCCCTCCCTCTGTTCGTGTATGGAATTTCCCTCCCCATATCCACAGTCTAGAGGGGAGAATTATGACCTAACGGTTGACGCGCCCTAAATTCAAATAAACTACAAAGCTAAAACGTCAACATACCGGTCTCATTGTCGCCCACGGAGGCTTGTTTGAAGAGGGCGTAGATCTCCAGTAACTCTTCATTGTTTGGAGACGTCTTCAGGATCTTCACATCCTCGGCTGCCTTGTTGAATCTCTGTAACACGATGTGTGGAATAAGCTTTACAATATTAGAACTTGCAATGATTAGGCGGGTTTGAACACGTTTAACGTTCGGTGAACAAGAACAAGTTATACTACTTATACATGTGTGAGTAAGAGTAAGAGTAGGAGTAAATTTATTTTGCATTTTGGTTTACATTAGGCCTACATTTGTTTTGACACAGGTTATCTTATCTAATTGCATTATCTTAATTGAGCGAGCGTAGCAAGCGTCTCCACTTGACTCTTATGGCTCGAATGTCTGTTTTTTTTCTGTTACTGCTTCGGTAGGCTACAGGTCGCACCGTTTCTCTGATCGACCTGAAATTTGGCACACATGTACATACCACCTAGGCGGGTTGCTGTATAGTTTTTGAACAAAATCCGATCGTTGGTTATAAAAAATAAAAATAAATAAAAATAAAAAATAAAAAAATGTACCGATCGTTATGAAATTTTGCAGGGTCAATAAGTACAACATTCTCTCCTATTTTCCAAATTTTCAGCTAAATCGGTCAAGACCTAAAGACTTATTGGTAATCATAATTCGAAAAATGATGTTAAAAAATGAAGGAGGCAGTGAAGATACAAAGATACACTTTAGAAGGCATGACGTGAATTAGTACAATGCAAAGATGTTGGAATAGCATATAGTGTACAATGTCAATATCCAGTTAGGCCTACACTGTGTGGTGGGCCTTATGGGAATGTCGTACTCGGGTCATGTTGCACGTACCGGTGCTTGCTCAATAACGCGTCCAACTGAGCGTTTTCCTAGTATAATATTGTAATGTAATCATGGTGTAGGTTAATGTTAACCTCGTTATGTTGCTAACATAGGCCTAAGCAACAGCTTGTGACAGTTATGCTGTGCGACTCTGTATATGTGAGATTGGGTAGAACGGGAGTGTTTTTGTGGGATAGAATAATATCTAGAATTATTTACGCGCAATAATTTTCAAATTACAATACACTACATTATTCAATACATTTTACTTACGTCACTCATCTTACTCTTAATACGTCGTCTATGTCAATATCACAGAGAAAAATCACAGAGGAAACACAAACAAAAGAAATGCAGGCATGGCCTTCTGTATTTGAACGAGTTTTTCGATCGTTTCAGAGTAAAAAATTTGTTTAATAAATTCATAGGTTCATAAGATTTCGAATAAAATGTGTATGTTTAAACATTTCAACATGCACTAAAAGCAATTTACGGGGAAAATAAGTAGGCATTACTTAAATAAAAATTAAAGTAGGACTTCCTACTTTCTTACCTAGAAAATAATATATAAACTGTTAGCAATACTCTCAAAAACTTACCTCATCTAGCGACATCTTGCGTGTTGTGTTTTAGGAACTGGTTGACTGAACTGCTGACGAGCTGCAAAGAGAAATAGATGGTTAGGCATAAATGAACATGATTGTGAACATTTTGTAATGTATGTACCGTGTAGTAAGTGCACAAACATTGAGTGCGTTCCGTTACCTGCTGGACGTACTGAACCAGTAGCCAGCTTTACTGTAACGTTCCGTTAACTGCTGTCAGCAAGTGTGCTGAGCGTCCCGTAAATTGCTGGCCCAGCGCCTTCAGTAACTGAAAGTGCTGGAGGTTTCTCGCTCAGTATCGCCAGTAAACCAGCTAGTGTCCATGCGGCGTTGAAATGTCAGTTTGCTTCCAAAGTTATAAATTGCTTTAAATTTTTTCAGAAAAAATGAGAATTTTTGTATTGCACTGGAATAAAAATGACAATATGATTCGAATGAGCTAGAATATTTATTTGCGAGCTTACACTTCTTTTTTAATTCATAGCTTGCAATTAATGGGTCGATGACACTAGGCCTGGCCTAGCTAGATGACGGCTTAAAATCCGCCAAGAGAATTAATTTATTTGAACGTAAAATCTTCATTTCTCTTCAAGTTTACCCTAAATAATTAATATCATGTTTTAATTGACTGCACGATTATTTTCTGACAGCTGCAGTGTTTGTGCTGGATGTTTTACTGGGAACCATTCCGTTTTCTAGGCCTACTGACCGCGCAGGCTAGCACTGTGTTTACTGTGCTCCCAGTAAGCCAGCAGTTATCGGAACGCACTCATAATACACAGGCTAACATTGTGTATTGTTTATGTTGTTGCGTTCATCAACAAGCGTACAATCATGGATTTATTTACTTAACGTTCAGCTACACTAACTGATGTAGGCCTAAGCCTTATGAGGAACCATATTTTGCATTTAGTAGGTAGGCTCAAGTATCCGCCTGATTGGTATAATATAATTTTGCTTATGGATAGAGAAATGCCAAGCTGGTTCGCCCGGATTCTCCGTCAGGATCGCATGATCGGGGTTTGGTCATAGGACTCTTTACATTGTGGTTCCAGTGGAATGTGGAACCTACACATGGCGGTGACCAAACGTCGATCGTTCTACCATATTTATAACTCCATTATTCTACCAACCGACAAATTGTCACTAGCAGGGAAAGAAAGAAAATACGAAACTTCATGGTTACACTCTGGTGGGAAATCTGTCACCCTCCACAACAATAATGCACTGCCGTCAAAATGCTATAAAAATTTCTATTTTATCAACGTCCAGACAACTGTGACCAAACCCCGATCGTTCTGCGCTCTGGTGGGAGATTAGTTTGAGCATTGCCCTATTGCATGGATAATATGTAGCCTACACTCTCGAGATATCACGGGTTCAATACCCGGTAGAGGCACTTATTAATTTAAAAGTAAACTACCATCAAGACACTTCAGAGTAGTCTATTGCCGCCTTTTAAACCATGGTTGAAGCATCAAGACCTATATTAGTACATCCTTACACTAAATCAAAACAAGACAAGAAAGCCTTCATTTCAGTTTCATTGACATCTGGGATGTCAGTCGGTGGTGCACCATTTTTTGTTGGGGGGGGGGGGGGGGGGGGGGGCATAACTTCTTTTAAATGTAAGCTCTAGTACTTCATCATCTACAACCAACAACAGTATAAGACACGGACGAAAAGAAATACTAGCAAAGTTCAGTCTTAGCACGTTCTCCAAAAAAAGAAACTGAAAAGTTAAGTTACTTGTGCGGTTCTGCCTAAAACGGAACTGAGAAGTTCCTCGTTTCTCAAAAGGAACTTAGTTCCTTTCACGTTCCTTATGCCATCACTAATTGAAATAACAAATGTGTTATGAGTTAATTCGTCATTACTTTTATTTATTAAAGTGAATCCCAGGTCATCTGACGAGGGTGGCGCCATTTTCGAAAACACAAGATGCCACAAGATATTTTTCATACTGCAGCTTACGATATCAGGTACTGGAATTCGACGGGATTACGACGGCGAAAGGAACTTAAAAAGGAACGTTAAATTCGTTCCAAGTTCCTGATCTAAAAATAGGAACGCGTTCCCACAAAAGTTCCTAAAAAAAGGAACGCGTTCCTCCTCAGGACTGGCTAAGTTGCTATACCTACGTGTCCATCTGCCAGACTTAGCTGCATCAATATGTCGTGTTGGACATCCCTAGGCCCTAGCATTGCAGTCGACTCAAATCAACAGAGATGCGGGTGATAATTGAAGTCATGACTCGTCAATATTATGAAACCAAGCCCGAGGCTGTAACAGAAGTGAAGCTTCAAGCTCATCTCTCAACACTAGCGTCATGTTTTCACGAGTGACTCCTTGCTTATAGAATGTTTCCTCCGTTAGGCATCAGAGGCAGCATTAGTGATTAAAATAAAGGCAATTTCGCGTTTGTTGCGGGGAATTAGTGGTTTATTTTGTTCACTAATTTTGGAAATTATGGCACTGGCGGAGGACTTGCTGGGTACAATAAACACGCGCTGTTACGTGCTATGATGAACATTCAGTTGTCGGTATTTGTGGCGAAACTAAATGGTAGTAATTTGTTGGCATTGTTCTGTCCTAAAGTAATGCGTTGGTTGTGAAAATTATTATGTTTTTACTTTGTTTCAATTAATATTTAGTTTTGTTATGAACACCTCCGGACGCATGCATCGTATGTGTCGTCTGATGTCCCTATAGTTATTCAGATTTCAGATTTCAGAGATTTTATTTCTCAAATACATAATAAAGTTTACATAAACAGTGGTTGTTACATATAATACCATATTTCACATAAAGTTTGAGAAGCCCGCAAAGTCATAAAGACATGTGTGCGGGCCATTTGCTAAATTTAAGTAAGATAATTATTATCAGATGTCGTCAAAAGTATGGGAAACACAATTTCTTATATTATATATAGGCCCAGTCAATATAAAATTAGAGTGTAGTAGAAGTAAAGTAAATAATAATAAATACAAATAATATATAGGTAGTAGTGGTTGGTATGTTGTAGGTTTCAAATACAAAGTTGGATAAAATTATGTAATATGTACGAATTTAAATCCCGGCACACTAAACAACTGAGTTATCGTAATAATAATAAGGTAGTTCACAAGTTACAAGAGACTAGTTCAGGAGGTGTCACAGGCTCGATTCCCGCAACCGCCAATCATGACTTTTAGGCTTTTCTTTGTCGGGACGACATTTCTTTAAGAATGTATTTAATGTTGTTATTTATTATTACACATACCGGTACCTAGTACTTTATAGGTTGCTTGGTTATTTCCTCCATACTATCCTCACATCCTGCTACTAGGAAGAAGAGTTGTCTGGACAAGACTTAATCTACTCTAATATGACTAATTGATTAACTAAATCGATTCGGTTGGTTGGTGTAGGCGGTAAGAATCAATCATGGTCCGCGCTCCTCCCCCAAGTTCAACCTTCGTCCCTAATTATATTGTTCCGCTTGATGTCTTCCCTTCGGGGGGGGGGGGGGCAGCCGCATTAATGATCTACGCCCCCTCCCCCTCAATTAGTTATAGGGAACCCACGCATCACGCCTAGTATTGCAAGGCAATCCTACGCATGTAGCCATGTGTCCTGGCTGGTGAAACCATCTACTATTATTGTCACATTTCCGTTGGTCTTATCTCTGCATGCTATTGTATTGTTCGCTACAGATACGCTGAAAACATGTGGTGTGTAGTACATGACAGGTTCGACACTAGCCGAAGTGAAATCGATGAAAGTATTGCAAGGTTAGCTGTGCCGAGCGTGCGATATTTCAATTAAAACGGAATTCGGTTAGGAAATGGGGAAATGGAAACTTTTTCCGGTGGCTCACTCGACAAATTGAAGGGAAATCTCTGTCAAATTTTGTTTTATTCCAGTGAAGTTTTACAGAAATCGCAGTTTTTTTATTTTGTTTTGCAAATCCCTTTCGTAAAAATGTTTAAACTCTCACCCATCCACCACCATTATTAATCCGTTCCCTGAGACATCCCTTCACAATTTCCTATCCGCACATACCTAGTTCATCTGAAGAGGGGCTAATTGCACCCTATAACAGGTTTCCCACGATACAAATTTAAATTTTTAATCCGTTATGGAGACAGAAAAGATTCCCATTATTGACCAGGTTGGACTATGACTTCTCGAAAAATATGTTGCTGATAAGACGGATGGATTTACTTTCTATAAACTTTTAATATCCTGTATAGGTAACTAGCAACATAATGCAACAATTATTAAACAAATTACATGAAACGAAGAGCAATTAAGCCACAGATTGTTTAGGATATCAAAAAACTAAAACACTGCAAAATAAGTTTTCAAAAAAATCAAATTTGAACTGTTGGGCAGATTCCAGGGTCTCGACTTTAAACTTTTGTACATTTTCATTGGTTTAGCTTGTTTACGTCCTAAACAATTTGTGCATTGTAGTATAATGAGCTTGCCAGTATAACCGCTTACATTACATTGGGTGTCAAGTGCGTGGGAAACCTTTTCGAATGGAGGGGGGGGGGGGGGGGGATGATGCGATGATTTCCTTTTTGTTTTGCTCTGAACCCTTCCAACTAGCTACAAGTTAACACAAACCCCTGGGTGTATTAACTTCTTATTTCAAACACTTTAGTAGAAAATAACTCTCTATTTGATGATAATAATAACGTTTCGGAAATTAATGGAAACTATTTCAGTCATCAGGTTTTTTATGAAAAACAAAAATCATATCAAAATTATATCAAAACAAACAAAGACAACAATACGATTTTTATTTTTCATAAAAACTTTCCGAAACATTATTATTATCATCAAATAAAGAGTTATTTTCTACTAAAGTGTTTTAATATGATAACATGAACTCTTCTAACTTTAAAACTAATATAACTTCTTCTAGTTTTTTTCAGTTGTAGCCGATGTTCAACATTCTGAAGTAGGGGGGGGGGTCACAGGAAAATAGTGGGAGGAGGTCCAGGAGAGAAATGGGTGGGGGGTCTGGTAGGGTGCACAACCGAGACACTACATAACATAACATCATATTATTATTACATAACATTAACGTCAGTATAACGTCGTAGTCTCGTGGCGAGTTCGTGCCGTAGATTATGGCCGGGCTGTTTCAACTATTAACTGCAACATGACTATAGCCTACTTACACAATCATTGAATAATCTGAGGAGTTATTGAGCCCGAGCAAATACAACGTGCACTTTGTTTAAACAAGGGTGTTGGATAACCCAAGTAAATAATCCCTATCCGGCTCGAAGTAGTTTAGTAGGTACACGCAGTGTTGGATTGTTGCAGAGGAGAGCCAAACATTTCTGCACCTTGCACTCAAATTAAATTGTAAGTAGCTATACTTAATCCAATGAACAGTCTTCGCCGCGGAATGGTTATTTCATTTTTACAAACTAGGAAAACGCTAAAGTCCCGCCGCGTTGATGGATGAGCTTTTTTTAAAGTTTTTAGTTTGCGTAGGATATCTTTACTTTTGCAAGTGCTTTGTTTTGCTGCCTACGCATTGTAGGTGATTGCTGTCACGTTTCTATTGTTTCTTGTCAATTGGTATTATTTACCATAAAAAACTTATATTAAAAGCTTTATTTCTATGGATTCTGGCTAACTTTTTCAACTTTTTCTTTCAAAAGGTACTACATCACCATAACCTTAATGTCCATGTAAAATATGAACGTTGTAGCCCCACCCGTTTGGTCAGAATTGGCACAAATGGCACGAAAATATCGCACTAAAAATCAAAAAACTTATATTAAAAGTTTTTTTTTATAGATTCTGGCTAACTTTAACAACTTTTTCTTTCACAGTGTACAACATCACCATAACCTCAATGTCCATGTATAATATGAACGTTGTAGCCCCACCCGTTTGGTCAGAATTGGCCCAAATGGCACGAAAATATCGCACAAAAAATCGAAAAAAATCGTAAAAGTACGATATTCATGAGAAATATTTCTTCGATTGCACCCAAAAACGTGGCAAGTCTAAGTTCAGAGATTTCGAAGGTCCTGTCAAATTTTCATCAAGATCGCATATGCCGTTTGCCCGGTAGAGAGCGAACAAACAGACAAAAATACAAACAAAAAAAAAACAAAACAAAAAACAAAAAAAAAAAACACCCGAGCTAAATTTTTTGGGGGGTCAGTGAAATTGAAGTCTTCGCTTCGCTCATCCAAATAATATAAATTGTCAACTTTCTGTTCAAAAGAAAAAATTAACAAAAATTTTCAATTTTATAAAAGAATAGGACATTTTTTTTATTAAAATAGAAAATAACGCAGGGCAAAGAACAAAAATGTTGGTATGTTATAATTTCAAATGTAATACATTGTGAAGTTTGTGGTCCAGCAGAAATGTATGTTTTGCAGTTATTTGAGGCTACACTGACAGTCTAACTCTAATGATAGTCTTTCAACAGGGAAAACAGTCTAAACAGTAAAATGACTGTAATTTCGTTTAAACGGTTAGGTACCCTAGAATAGAAAAATACAAACATTGTAATCATTGACGGGGGAAGTTGTTTTGCTTTTGGTGCATTTCACAACTCGGTAGCTACGTAGCTTACACGCAATAGCAGCGTCATGTACCTGTTCCGCTAGAAAATTTTATGTTGAAATGTAGACAGTAGCCGAAAACCCAAAGTTATATTACATTGAAAACCGTTGTTAGAAATTTACATTTCCAAGAACAATTAATTATTAATTAAAGTAAGTGCAATAATATCCTTTACGTTGTAATTTAGTCATAGCTTACACGCAATAGCAGCTTCATGTACCTGTTCCGCTAGAAATTTATGTGTTGAAATGTAGACAGTAGCCGAAAACCCAAAGTTATATTACATTGAAAACCGTTGTTAGAAATTTACATTTCCAAGAACAATTAATTATTAATTAAAGTAGTAAGTGCAATAATATCCTTTACGTTAGCTACTATATACATTCGTGTTATATAATAGCAGGATCGGATCGCATGTTGCAGTCATGGGCAATATATTTATACAACTTGGTGCTTTATAGTAACGGTAAATACATACAAGTCCTTATTAATGTAGAAATCGAACAGCTTGTGGGTTATTCTATGTTTATTTTCGACATGTCCATGTAATATTACAACATGACAATCACATTGCTGGCGGTAAGAATTATATAGAGCTTAGTAAGATCGCAAAGTGTCTTCACCATCAGGACAATATACAATACAATAGGCCTATATGTTTTAAACTTTCTGTTAGAATTCAAAAAAAATCTTGTATTAATTAATCATTAATAGGCGTATTATATTCGTTCATAACGTAAAAGAAAATTCCTTACGGCGTAGGCTATAGGCTATATGACTATGGTTAAAGGAGCCAAGGAGGCAAAAATTTGCAAAAATCGTCGTCGTACCACGACAGTTACTATATTTAAACTCCATGGTCGTACCTCGTCATTTATTGTAAACGGGCATTTCATTGCTTTGTTACCTAGGCCTATGACAATCAATTTTATGTGTACTTAGCAACAATTAAGAAAGTTTCGTACATGTTACATGACCACTGTTCTCTTGTCTTTTGTTGTAATGTTAATCTGAACTTGTAACTCTGTAATCACTGTGCTAGACTACAGAGGGACTTGCCCTGCATTAGCCTTCCTGCCCCATCAGGTAAAATTCATTAAAATAAAATAATGCAATGCATATGGACAATTCTATTTTATTTTATAAGAATATTTTTTAAATACAGGGTCGTTGTTCTGCTTGTGGTGTAGTACGTACGCAGATGTGATGGTTTAAATATTACAATAAACAGCTAAATCAATACAACGGGCATAGAATTGAACGACCGTCACATGACTCCCGAGGACAAAGTTCACTTTGATTGTGTTACATCAGCCTTTACAGATAACCTCGCACAGTTAGTATCTTTTTCCCAACTATTGTGGAATATTGCCACCGCACGGAGTCTACCACGGACGAAACTGTTAGTGTGTGATGGAGACATGCATTTCCTGACCATAGTAATCTTATGACAACTTATATGTTTGCTCGTAATTATTGGATATTGATTGGTCTCTCCTTTTATTGTTCTCGACAAATTTAACCATATTTTGCTATTGGCTGAGGTCACAAGATGTACTGTGCACGTAAATAAAAATAAAAATTCACAGAAAATACATCGGTGGTAGTTACATTTGTAATTTGTACTTAAGATTGCAAGTCATGAAGATATGAGAGTTTCAAGTCTTGTACGCGTCATTCAGCACTCAGTTCCGGTATGAAGGCATCTCAATTAGTATCATTAAAAAAAAATTAAAAAAATTACTGTACAGCCTCTGTAACGTCAACCAATTATCGCGCTTCGCTGAGATCGCTTTGGCATTCTAACTCGGGAGGGAAACGTAATATATTTTGTGTTGGGTTACATATGAATACGCCTAATATATTACACAATCTGTTTTCTGTAGTACCGTATGGTGAGTAATGTAGTGTCACCTGTCACTGTCATAATATCCGTATTTGTTAGAATACAAGTGAAGGAAGGATTTTCAGTAGAATGTGCCGTGTTATATGAAATTAAAGTTTCATTGCCTATATCCTTATTTTTAAATGTGTCAACTTTACACTGATCCGTGTGTGGCTACAAACAAGAGCATAGGAACTATTTTTCGAATGGGGGAATAGAGGAATGGATGAGCTTTTTATGCTTGTACATCCTTTCATACTAGCCACAAATAGCACACCCTTTACGTTCACAAAGCCCTTGAGGATTTGCAGGAAAAAAGTGAGGGGGTCATCACGGCCCCTTGGCCACAAACTGAATCAACAATGCAACCAAAAAAATTAATTCAATATATTCACTCAAAAACATTGATATCTAAAAGAAGGGCCAAGCTCATGTCTGCACACTCTTGGGGTGAATAAGAAACATTTGGCAGTTAGCAATGAACTATTCGCTCGGCCAAGAAGCATCCGACATATATGAAACTTTGCAAAGGTGTCATTAAAGCATACATGGACAGCCCTACGTTCATAGATTTTCAAAATTTTGTCTAAATCAGCCAGAAAAATTCACGAATATAGGCCTAGTTAATTTGGGAGTCATTTTAAAACAAATTTTAGAAATATGTTACTGTAGAGCCCTATATTTCCACTTTCGTGACAAATGTTCAAAATTTCAAACACATTGTGTCAGTCAGTCGAGCAAACTGCAATTTGCATAAAACGCATGTCCTACTCTCTTACATAAACTCTTATACATAAATTCACGTAACCCCATGACTGTATCCCTGCAAAGCTTGGCAAAATAAATTTGCACAACTTTTAAATTTAGCCTAGGCTAAAGTAATTGATGTAAATGCAATTTTGCCAAGCTATGCAAGGATGCAGTCATGGGGCCAGTGTGCAGATGAAGAAGGGTAGGGTAGACCCTATAATATAATTATTTTGAGTGTGTAAGGCTGTTTTTGGCTGTTTTTGGCTGTTTTTTACAAGTTGTGAGCGGTTTGTTATTTTAACGTAACTGCAACTTCTGTGTTACAGAATTATAATTGAGATTTAGATATATTTTGATAATAACTGGCGGTTATGTACGCAATTTTAAAACAAAATTTCTTGTAATGCTTGTTTTAATAAATGACCTGCATGTCGTGTGTGTGTCATTGCGTGTGTGTCTATAATAATATGTATATTGTTGTACTTGATATCAAATGGGCGTTTGCAAGGTCAATGTTCTAATAAACTGAATCCTACAATAATAATTGTGTTATAAAATGAAAAACAATTTTCAGAAAATTGATGTCGACACTAATGAATATGAAACAATTCGTGCGCAACATTCGAACGAAATGTTGAAGGTTCCGAGTGAGATTAACGCCCTTAAAACACTAAAAACGTGTTAATTTGACATTCCAAGACAACAGATAGACAAGTCAGTCAGGTAGCCAACCAAGTAGATCTAATTATATACAAATGATGCCGGCCGGCTGAAAAACAACTGTTATTTTATGTATGTAGATCGACATTTTTGATGAGTGTAAAGTAAAAGGTAATCTAGGGACGATTGTTTTGTATATTAAAACGTATAAAAAGTGTTTAGTACTCACTTGCTGACGTAGATGGTTGATATGAGACGGGTGTAGAAGCAGTATGTAGAATGGTCGACGTCTGCTCGCTCAATGATTCCCAAAGACTGGTTATTTCGGGAGGGGAATGCCGCGAGAGGGGAGGGGAGGCTGGTGTGGAGGGGGAACAGATCGAAGCGTGAAGGAAGCAAGCGCAGCTGTTGCGTTTTGTTCCGTTTGGCGGTAGATTGACAAGATTTGCGTCAACATATGTACACGTCACTCACTTGTAGAGGGAATCTGAAAGATCGCGGGGGGGGGGGGGATGTTCATTTTTTAAATTTCATGCTGGGCTCCCCAAAACTAGAGGCGAGCTCTGGCAGTCGTCGCTTGCGGGGCGGGACCCCTTACCATCCCCTTGACGACCTCCCCGACGACGACGATAATAACAACACGAACAATGACAAAGACGATGACGACCGCGACGTGAGAGCCCTTCCTTTCCTCTCCCTATATCTGTGGTTGGTTCTGATCGGATTTTCCTTCCCACATCACCTAGAAAGCTAGAATAGCACATTATGAATGACCTTACGGTTGGCGCGCCCTTAATCCAATAAAACCATGGAAAAAACAGCGCGTAGGAACTCTTTTTCGAATGGGTGGGAATGATGAACTGGTGGCTAAGAGCTTTTTTTGCTTCTGCACAACTATAGCCACAAGTCAGCACTCAGCCACTCAGCAGACCGCCCAAAGGGCGGGAAGGCCGATATAGGGCATCAATACTGCCCTCTGCAGCCTATACATGCACAGAGAAACATAAATCTTAATCACAAGAAGCACTAATGAGAGGACAAAGAACCAAGCAACGCAATGAAGAAAAACATTAAAAATCCAAAAATGAATGTCATGGTGCTACACTGGCACTGCGAGGCGTAATAATAGAAAAAAGTAAAGAGAAATCAACATAAAATACAAATAGATGGGGGTAAACACTCATAGACAATAACAGGAGAAACGGTTTTTTGCTTTTGTTGATGTAGCCGTGGTGATGAACAGCGAACTGAATGTTTAAAATTATGAAGTTGGTGGTCACAGAAAAAAATGGGGGGGGGGGTCACGGGAAGAAGTGGGGGTAATTCACCCTTCCTACGTGCTTAAGATAACGAGAAAAAAACTGAAGTTCTCTGGAATAACATCCAGTTTGATGTTCATCACCTACACAATACAACTAAAAAACTATAGTTGCAGTCAGTAGGGCCTATATATATATACTACTAGGGTGTGCTGACTTGCGGCTAGTTGTGTCAAGCATATTGTGTGGAAACTAAAAAAGTCAACATATTCACCCCCCTCAAAAAGAGTTCCTACGCACCCGATCGCGTTCGTCATGGTAAATAGAACTGAAAACATTTGAATTTCATTTGTAATTAATTAAAGCCGCCATTTTGAATTATTATTTGACTTATTATTTTTTTAATTTAGGAAGTCTATATCGGCCAGTAACAAATACATACCCTACCCGGTATTTTACTCTGGGGGTACAAAAATGTAAAAAAAAAAAAACTACCTGTAGACACACGATTAAAAAATACAAGAAATTAGACTAATTGTGATTTTTATAATAGACCACCATGCACTCTCTCTAAGATTAAAATGTTCGGGCCCAAACGAGCTCCTTAAAGTCCAAATAAGAAAGAGTGCCCAAAAGTTACAAAAAAAAAATACACAAAAACGTAAACACTAAAAAGTTCTATCGTCACGATGTGGAGAGGTTAGGGGGAGGGGGGGGGAGGGGTGCCCCTACAGGAAGTGCCAATGCGGGCAACAAGTGATAATTGGCTCATTTCAAGATAGGCCTTCTTTAGTTACTTCATAAAACTACATGAATGTCGAGGACTAAAAAATATAAATGTACATTCCCGACAGTATAATGTTACTACTAGGAAAACGCTCAGTTGGACGCGTTGTTGAGCGAGCACCGGTACGTGCAACATGACCCGAGTACGACATTCCCATAAGGCCCACCACACAGTGTAGGCCTAACTGGATATTGACATTGTACACTGTATACTATTCCAACATCTTTGCATTGTACTAATTCACGTCATGCCTTTGTATCTTTGTATCTTCACTGCCTCCTTCATTTTTTAGCATCATTTTT
This sequence comes from Sweltsa coloradensis, assembly GCA_024449915.1. NCBI lineage: Eukaryota > Metazoa > Arthropoda > Insecta > Plecoptera > Chloroperlidae > Sweltsa > Sweltsa coloradensis. The sequence continues at coordinate 49,815 of JAMZAV010000741.1, forward strand.
CGAATTATGATTACCAATAAGTCTTTAACGTCTTGACCGATTTAGCTGAAAATTTGAAAAATAGGAGAGAATGGTGTACTTATTGACCCTGCAAAATTTCATAACGATCGGAACATTTTTATTTATTTATTTATTTTTTATTTTTTTATTTTTTATAACCAACGATCGGATTTTGTTCAAAAACTATACAGCAACCCGCCTAGGTGGTATGTACATGTGTGAAAAATTTCAGGTCGATCAGAGAAACGGTGCGACCTGTATCGAAGCAGTAACAGAAAAAAAAAAAAAAACAGACATTAGAGCCATAAGAGTCAAGTGGAGACGCTCGCTTCGCTCGCTCAACAAGGCCTACTAAAGAACCATAAGTCGTATTTTCCCATTCATGTTTGCGTTTCATGGTAAGAATGCATTAGATTAGAAGCTATTTAATTTTTGCTAATTTATGCTAACAACTATTTCTTGTATAAATTATGAAAATAGTTGATAATATAATCGAATATAATTGTATATATCGTATTGTTAAGTTCCATGATTGTTCAGTCGTTTAACATAATTTAGCTTGGGGGAAGATACAATTGGTAAACCAAGCATGGGAGGGGGGGGGGGTGAGCTCCCACTTTTTCTTGTGACCCCCAGCTTCACAACCTCTACTACGACTGAACAGCTCGGTGCAGTCAGTGTACTTGGGTGTGGTGACTTGTGGCTTGTCAAACACGTGGAGTGGAAGCAAAAACCCTCGCCGGTGCCTCCCCCCATACTCAAAAAAGAGTTGCTACGTGCCTGAGTGAACCGACCGCTAAATTAACCGTTCGATTATCGATATATCAATAATAGATTCGGGAAGACTAAATCGATCGTTTTATTTGAGATGTCGATTATCAAACGGCATATTCAAGCGACTTCTATATATTCTCCGTCAGTAAGAACTGAACTGTATAATACAAGCGCGTATAGTAAGGGGGAAATTTCCCCACATCTTCCCATACCCCCCACTTTTTTCCTGTGACCAGCTATACAGCTGAACTGAACAACTATAGTAGCAGTCAGTAACCTTCCTCCAGTGTGTGCTAAATTTTGTGGCTAGTTAAAAGCTGATACACATGCAAAGAAGCTCATCTATAACTCATACATACTTCCCCCCTCCCCCCTTCGAAAGAGAGTTACTATCTATCCACACGCCTAACGGCTGACGCAAGTTGATTTCAACGAAATCGAAATGTAGTACATATGTTTGTATGTCGGCGATCCTATTTAGAGTAGTTCCTGTGAACTAGACAAGTGGAGTGCTAGAAGTCATCGACACTGTGACCTTGGACGCTTTTACAAGGTCGCTCACTATTCTCTAAGTACTGGAACGCCATTAGGCGCTATGCGGGTGTGGGGAGGCACTAGAATCATAAAGGGGTATTCACACACGATAAACTTAAAAAATATATTTCATTAAGGCTATAACTAGTTATGAATTTGCGGAGGAAAGCAAAATTGGGTTCACCATGAGTATGAGCCATGAAAAAATGGTCACACTTAGTAATTTTTTAGCTAGGTCTCATCGGCAAAAATCTCCTAGTTATGAGAAATAGCTTTTGGAAGATATTTGGCCCCCGTTAGTTGGAGAATTAAAATAAATTTTCATTTTCAAACTATATTTGCAAATACGATTTTTCCAAGCTTTGCAAGGATTCTGTCACGTGGCGTAGTGAATTTATGTTTTTAAGGGGGGGGGGGGAGTGAGGTACCCCTCCCCACCCACTTCTTCCCGTCTGTTAATCAACCACTACACAGCTGAAGACCTAGCATTGTGTTCCTAGGATGTGCTGACTTGTTGCTTGTGTGGAAGAATGAGCAAGGAAAAACAGGTCATCAGCTGCTCATCCATTAATCTATTCCACAATTGAGAAAAATAGTAGGTAGAGGTAGTATAAACAATCAACTATATTGTTTTATAATCAATATACTATCAAAAGTAAATATTCATCTCTAGTAAAAAGAACTGCACTGCCAGAGAATTTGGCCAGCAAACAGATTCAGATTCAGATTATTTTATTCTTATTATGTAATTGTAATACATGACAAGATATGTAACAATTTGGTTTATTATGTGCAAGCTTGATTTAGAGATAAAGATTTTTTTAAAGATTTTTTTTCGACTTTTTAAATATCTTTGACTCATCACATCTACAATCTACATGCTTTATCCGATTGTTATGATTTTTTCTTTTATGAATTAATATATTTCTGAGAAATTTGAGCGCAATCTAAAAATTATTTCTCATGATAATCGCAATTTTACGATTTTTTTCGATTTTTTAAATTTCTTCGACTTGTAACACCTACATACTTTATTCGATTGCAATGATTTTTTCACAGAACCTTTATTTTATGAATTAATATATTCGTGTGTAATTTGAGCGTACTTGAAAAATTATTTCTCATGAAAATCACAATTTTACGTTTTTTCGTTTTTAAAAAATACGCTCATCCATCAACGCGCCTGAAAAAGCGTTTGCGAAGCTTCCTAGTTATTTGAATATTGAAATTGAGGTATGTTGTAAATGAGCAGCGATACATTCCTTCACAATTATTGATACTATTAATTACACTTATTATACTATTAATTCTTGCCTTGTATCTGCACAAACAGTTGTTTATAATAAGCATTGAAATATGCATCTATCATCGGCTTGTTATCATAATGTGCGATTATTATCTTTGTGATAAGGTATGACCTTGGCTCTGTTGAGTGACACGGGTAAAGACCACAGACAGGATAGAGATAGACCAACACACTAGTAGAAGCGTAGAATATCACCCTAGGATATGTCAAGTTTTCTTGTCCTCCCACCATCTTTCTCTTTCTTCTTCTACCACTACCCACTTCTCTCCTCTCTCATCCACATCTGCCTGTACTTGGTCTTGCCATCTGTCTCGAGGTCTTCCCACTCTTCTCCTACCATTATTTAGTTCAAATGCTATTCTTGAGATTCTATGCAGCTTCTCATGTGTCCATACTGTGAGTGAGTGAGTGAGTGAGTGAGTGAGTGAGTGAGTGAGTGAGTGAGTGAGTGAGTGAGTGAGTGAGTGAGTGATTGGGTGAGTTAGTGTGTGAGTGTGTGTGAGTAGGTGGGTGAGTGTGAGATTGTAGTCGATCCTTTCCCCATATCTAACTTAGACTGAAGAAAAATGAAAATGAAAAAGAAAAAATGTAGCATCTTTGCACCAACGATTTCGTCAATTTCCCATTATTGTTGGACGTAATCGCGAACGTAATTATGCATATCCAATGGTTCTAACATGGTCTATCTCGTCACTATTCCAATTCTTTTTTTTATACTTTTCTAGTTTTTACTGTACAAAAATACATTAATTTGGTTTTGCATTCAGCCCACTTATTTTTTCTAGATCGCACCAACACACTCTAAAACCTGATTTTCAAAATTTTTCGCAGTTAAGGGGCTCCGCCTGGTCCCCCTTTCCAAAACCTCAGCAGAAGATTATTAATTGTTGTTCCCCCACTCGAAAAAGAGTTCCTATGCGCTTGACTACTACGGTCCTCAAACACATTTCTGCCACATGAATTTGTCTTGAGAAAATAAACATATGGAATACATCGACTTTACCTTTTACACAACTTTTTTCAATACACATTCCAATTATTTCTGACCCCGACCATCCACTTACAAAACTATCTCCGAGTATTTTCATATCAACCAATGTCTGCAACGCCTCCTTGAAACGACAGACTTCTTGCTATCACTAATAATGTTTTTTGTCGTGTCATGGTTGGTTATGTGATTGACTATTTATTCAGCCGAGCTCGTGTGATAATGTCATTCAGTTGATCGACACCAGTAGAACGATATACTTGATTCTTGTCAGGAGGTGAGTTGGATTACATTACCTTCGCCATTAAACTTTCAAGAAATGTTTTGTTTCAACTTTTAAGTATTGTTTAATAATCATTAACTTTGATTGTAAAGCGTAATTGTCAACTAACTAGTAACATAACAAACAAAAAGTTACTATATATTATGTAATTATTATACGATGGTGCGCTTGCAGCTTTAGACATAAAACTAAAAGCCTTGTATTCCTGCAATATACCTAGAGGAGTTAATATCCAACGATACAAAGAACAAACAAACAAGCAAATATTGCTACCTGTTGCTGGATATGGTGATTGGTTGAGGTTAAAGGGCAACACTTAGAAAATGTACATGAATTTTGTCCGGGGTCAATCCGCAAATTTGAGGCCGAAAATAGAACAAATTGCAACAGAAGCGAATTTGGTATCATTGGATTCAGGAAGAAAACTAAATATTTCCCATGAATTAAGAATCCCCTAAAATCCCCATACGGTGAGTGGGTCTAATCATCCCCTAAATGAAAATGTAAAAAAAATGAATTAAAAAAATATTTTTGAAGACACGTGCAAATTGGATTGAACAATATAAGTGAATGGGCTCGAAAGCGGGGGACACGATTCTCTCCCGAAAAAACTCAGTGCATTCACTTTTGCCGTCTTCAAGGAATCCAAAATGACCCACAACTATCGTTTAAACAATGTAGAACTTCTATTCAAAACAAATGTCCGTCTTCTCGGCATGATGTTTGACAAAAAGCTAAATTGGAAAGACCACGTTGTTGAGTTACGCAAAAAATGCATGTTGAAAATCAACCTATTGAAAGTTCTCAGTAATACATCGTGGGGTGCAGATAGGACTTGCATGTTGAGAATTTACGGATCTCTAGTTTGCTCCAAGATGGACTATGGATGTTTCGTATACTCTTCAGCAAGTAACACAACCCTTAAACTTCTAGACACTGTCCACCATTGTGGTCTTCGTATTGCTCTTGGTGCATTTCGAACAAGCCCGGTAGTCAGCTTGTATGCCGAGTCAGGTGTGTCCTCCTTAGCAGAACGGAGAAACCTCTTGATGGGTACGTATGTAATGAAAATTAAAGCTATGCCTAACCATCCAGCAAATCGGAATGTTTTTAACACGACATATGTCAGACACTTTGATAACAAACCCAAGGCATCTCTTCCAACGGGATTAAGATGTAAACTTTTGTTTAATCTTATAGAATTTCATCTGCCACAAGTTTTTAATTTTGTATTTAGCAATAACCCGCCCTGGTTTACACCAGAGCCGATTATTATATTTGACCTTTGTCGTTTTGATAAAAACTCTACTTGCGATAGTGTATTCAAAATTAACTTTAGAAAGATTTGCCATGAACATCAAAGGTTTACTTTGGTATTCACAGATGGCTCCAAAATTGACAACAAGGTTGGAAGTGCCTTTTATTGCTCCACCTTAACTGAACGTTTCAGGCTAAGCGACGTGTGTTCAGTTTTCACTGCAGAGTTATTCGCCATCCGTGAAGCTCTTAAATACATTCTACGCTGTCGTTGTGGAGAATACCTTTTGTGTTCAGATAGCTTAAGTTCACTTCAAGCTATAAAACTCATGTATTCTAGTCATCATTTGGTACAAGACATCCAATTCTATTTAGAAAAACTAACCTCTAAGGGATATATAATAGAGTTTTGCTGGATACCTGGACATGTGGGCATAGAGGGAAATGAACACGCTGATCGGGCTGCTAAGGAAGCTTCCCAGCGTCGCGACGTTGATTTCAATCTAGTTCCCGTTCCAGATGTCAAGAGTGGAAACAAGCAAAGATTGTTGGATTTGCGACAAGCATCGTGGGATGTGTTGCAAAATAACAAATTGCATAGTGTGATGCCCACATTGACTAACAAAATTCGTCCACCTACGTCTCGACTCTCACGTAGAGAAGAGGTGGTATTGTCTAGAATTCGTATAGGCCATACACGCCTAACACACGGATATCTCTTAACCAGAGAAAAGGTTATTCCCATATGTGACACATGTGATGTACCTTTAACCGTGCATCATATGCTAGCAGAATGTGCCAAATATGATGCATTGCGCACGCAATTTGATCTCTCCCAATCATATGAAGAACTTCTATCATATGATAACGGCGACAAACTTTCTAAATTTCTCATCCATTGTAATCTATTTAACAAAATTTAATTCACATCTTACACATTTGTTTCTTTTCTTTATTTTCATTTACATACATAACTTTTATTTTGCTATTACTTTCTTCATCATCAATTTATTTTGTTATTTATACACTTAGAAAACAATCTAATCATCAAACATACCTGCATTCACTCTTCTCATTTCCTTTCATTCACAGGCGGCGCAATATGACCTAACCGGTTGAAGCGCCCTAGTTTCTCACGTCGTCGTCTTTTGAAACCAAGTAACCATGGTATTTAATTTGATCAAAGATTATTTAAGGTTCTTTCAAATGAAAAATATTTCAATTGTTTAAAATTAATTTTGTCGCCAGTAGAGGTCAATGAAGGTCAAATTTGGTATTTTTTAAATATAATTTGCAAACGTTTTTCCAACCTGGGAACTGGTATAAGGCTATAGAGTGGCACATTATGACTTAACGGTTGACGCGCCCTTAAACTTAATGAATCCTAAATATCCGACCATTCCATATAAAACGGATGTTTTGGATTTTGTAGTGTCCTACTTGCTTTTTTTTAAAAAAAACAAAACAAACGGTCCAAAATACAACGACGTGTATTTACTATAAATATGATGTTTGACCTTATCAAGCATTGATTGGTAAGTTATGAAATATTCAACTGCATAATGCCTGTCCTTTGGTAGAAAAAAGATTTTTTATTATAACCTACGAAAGATTTCTCTTTTCTTCGGCTGGTGGACATTATTGACAGTAACAAAATATTTTACAAAAACAAACAAACGAAAAAGTGCAAAGAGGTTGTTGTAGTTAGTAATTAACACCAAGCATACATAAAACTTGCAAAATACAGCCAAACTCTACACACTCAAAAAGCATGAAATAAATAAATAAATTCGTATTTCGAGTCTAGTCATATAACTGATTTTCAATGGGGGACATTGAAATGAGATCTGAAGGAATGGCCACAACTGTTTTAATAATTTTCCACAAATTTTGTATTTACGTTGAAACACAAACAGGCAGCCATATTGAAATAAGAATCATGGCTTCTTGAACACTGCAAGCCCTGCAAGTTTGCTGGCCGGAACTATGTTCAAGTGAATAATGAAATAAGATAAAACGAATTACAGGATATATAACGATGTATTGATTAAAAATTAATAGTATGGCAAGAGAAAAACGATATTTAATGGGCCAAAAGAGGCAAAAATAGAATCGCCAATCCAAGCACAAGAATTTCTATTATTACTGCTGGTCACAGATGAGACAGAATTAAGAGATGTTATGTTGGCTATTCCGGATTTTAGCTATCTGCTTACTTAGTTTGGGGGAACTTTACATTTGCTCACTATAAATAAATACATAAATTCACTTTGCCCCGTGACTGCACAGTTGCAAAACTCATTCGCAACAATTTATATAATAGGGCTAATTCGTACAAATTCAAAGTTTATTGAACTATTTATATTTTTACCGGTTCTATTTAAGAACCATTTTGAAATGCACGTGGCATTATGCACAGTGAAAAAGTTCAATCGTTTATCACACAAAGTTGCATCAAGTGGTCTGCGCTAGATTGCAAGAACTTGTCTGGAGTGATTAGATAATCCCAGGCTCGTTTAAATAAAATACGTTGATTAGCGATTATATAGGTACTTGTATTATGAGATTATACTTGCCTGTGATTTTATGTAATATTCGTGAATATCAGGCGCATAGGAAGGGGAGGGGAAGGAGTAAGGAGAGAATGCACCCCTTCCCCTTCCACTTCAGAATGTTACACACTGGCTAAAGTAGCAGAACGGTAGCCAGGCGCTTAGGAAGGGGGGAATGGGGGGGAATTGACCCCCCCCACTTTTCACTCTGGCCCCCGCGACCCCACTATATGCACATTCACTTATACAATTCGACAGTCACCTTGGTAAAACGAATATAATTATGTTTGTCTGTATGCTTCGTCATTACATAAAATATTAGGTTGAAATTTACTAAAATTGGCCACTTCACGATCATTTTGTGAGTTTTTAGATCGCAGATAGTTGCTGTAAAACATCGTTTACAGAGTCCGAGTGCAGTTATTAAAACATGACGAAATAACTGTATAGTATGGTGAATTTTTTTTAAAGCCTCCAGTGGCAGGGTCGTCCCTGACCCCAGCTGCCGCCCTCAAAACCTGCTGATGGATTTGACCCCCCAACTTTCAAAACGTTCCTACGCGCCTGACGGTAGCAGTCAGTATACCTAGGGGTTTGTGTTAGTAAGTGTGCTGACGTGTGGTTAGTTGATGGATGCATAAGCAAAATTAGTTAAACCGCTCATCCATTCCTCTTTCCCCCTCCTCTTACCCCCCCCCCCCCCCCACCTTCGATAAAGAGATCCTACACGCCTGGTGAATATTGCAATATCTTTCCTTTTTTCTGAAATATTTACAATTCTATGGCAAGATACGATAACCAAATAGAGATAGCGTTGGGCTAAGGTCAGACAGTCTATATTTATATTGCATAACAGTTATCTTAGTTTTATAACATGTGTTTGTACTATTAGGCTGACATCAATTTTGACGTAATTTAAGAGACGATATTATATTTCCAAGGTTTAGTTATTATTAACGGAGTGTGTTTGGTTTTATTTAATAAAACCGAAAAAACAAAGCCAGAATGGTAATAACGCCAAATTACCCTTTATTCGCGACATAAAACCATATTAGTTTGCTTTCACAATAACACGATCACTTCCAATAATCATCACTTGTCACTCGAAACTTGCTGATAAAAAAACATCTGCTAAAGCGATAACAATACATATATGTTAAAAAAGGTGTGAAACGGGTCATTTCGCCGCGTCGCGTGTTTACACTTACTAGTGTGTGAGTTCGACGTTTCGGAACCACTGTGGGTTCCATCTTCAGGACGACTGCTTGTTGAAAGTGCGTTTACTCGTTGCCTCTCTCGTTCGGGGTTTTGGCGTTATGTAAGGGGGTGTAACAACTACCAGCGAGGTTGCAGAGGACGCACACGTGACCAGCCCCACTGCCATTGGTCAAGGCATTCGAACACGATCCTCCACATTGGCACACCGGACGCATTGGCCGGAACGCATTGGACGAAATGTGTTCAGCAATGGAGATTGTAATGGCCCTTATGCCTTTGACCATTTTCCCTTGACCATTTGGAATTGGACGTTTACTGGACACAATTAAATGGAAGCATTTAGCGTTGGACCTTATGCAGTGGACCATTTTTCTAACGGACCATATTTATTGGACGAAATTATCATTGGACTAAACTAATAGCTGTTGTATTTTAGTTGGCATATTATACTTTTTGAAAAACGTTACATGTTAATTTGTTGTGACTCTTGAGTATTATCTGATAGCTTGTGCAGCAGGTATACGCGTTGTGCACAACCACGTTAGTGAATTATTAAGGCGTACAATCATGTAATAAATCTATAATAATGTATAACCTTGCCTGGTTATCTAACATCATGGTATATACCTAGTCTATATAAAATAAATAAATAAATAAATAAATTGTATTTAGAGTCTACCCACTCAGTTATATAACTGATTTTCAGTGGGGGACTTTAAATCAAAGCGACTAAGCCAACCCTGTAGGCCCCGACGCAATCGGCGAGTGAGCGATAACCAACCAAAGATCGTTATTTTTAATAGGAAATATATAGCAATCAGTGGTATGGACAGTGCGAACACCCGCGAATCAACGCCAGAATCAACAAGGCCTATTCAGAACAACTCTGAATTTATTATGTGCTTCGTTGCTAGGACGGCTCCAAAGTCACCGTTTACAAACTCCTAAGACACGAACTGATGGACTTAAGTCCAAATCAGAATGTTTTTATACCGATGGCATTACCTATTGTTTTATTTCCGAGTATTGAATGCGTTGCCTTTTTTTCGTTATTTTCATTTGAAATGACACAATTATTTTTCTACGAAATATGAGATATGCCCTTCTGCGATAACGTGAAATATTACACGTGGTCTGATAAATGGTCTAACCAAGGCATAGTGGCTATAATATAAATGACATTGTGTGATATGGTCAATAATATAAAATTCATTAATTCTTTAAACTGTTGAATGCAGAAAAAATAAAGAGTTAAAATGATCATTGTCGAAATTGAATTGATTATTGATGTTCTGGTTATGCATTCCTAGAAATGGAAATTAATGGAATTAATTAATGGAAGTTAATGCTTCCAATGCAGAATGTTTCGGGTTTGAATCAGCCAGAAGATTTTCAACTTCGGACAGTGACATTTTAGCCGTCCAGCAACGAAGCACATAATCAAATTATATGGTTGTTTCTAATTTGTCTTCACCTGGGCCTAGAAGATGTCAGGAGAAAATACCCATGCTGGTCAGAACTATAGACACTGGCAAGAGGGGAAAAGGGGAGGGTTCCCATGTCGTGGTCGTCATCGTCATCGTTTATGATGCCAGTGTGTCGTCGGGGAGGTCGTCAAAGGGATGGTCAAGGGTCCCCAACGACGACTGCTAGAGCTCGCCCCTACTTTAGGGGTGCAATATATTTACTCCCTTACTCACTAGCATGGTGTTTGCGAGATAGACTTTGCTCTTTTCTCGCAGAGCTTGGGTTAATCTCTTCCCCGGGCCAGTGGCGGAACTTCGTTTCATGGGCCCGCCCGCCAAATTTCTATAGGGGTCCCCCTAACAGATACACACATAGGTTCAGTGTTGAATTCAGGCTTTTCATCCCGGGGGCGGGGGGGGAGGGCTATATACTATCCAAGTACGGGGGTTTGGGGGGGTTTTGCCCCCCAACAATAGCGTCGCAGGCGAAAATTTTGAAAATTAGGTTTTTAGAGTGCGTTTGGTGCGTTTTATAAAAAAGTTGAGGGCTGAATGCAATACCAAAATAATGTCGTTTTTGTGTGTTGTGTTGTGGACGCTAAAAGTTCCTAAATATCCACTAGATTTCAACTTCAAACCGCAAGATTCACAAAACGGTCATTTTAGCAACAAAACCAAATACAACATTTTCCAAACTGGGTGAAATACTGCTTTCTTACTATTTTTTTTTTATCTGGGCCCCCTAAACGGCTCATGCCTAGTTCCGCCAATGCCCCGGGCCCTGTCTGGGGCCAACTGACAAGCATTATAATAGGCCCTATCACCTGCATCCAATAACCATAAATGAAACGACTGCATAAGTTGTAAAAACAACACGCTACAAAAATTAAAAATATTTAACTAACAAATATTCTCTAACTCTTCTCTCTCAAGTTTGCAATTTTGGTATCAGTATAGGTGATAAAATTCATACACTCACACAATGTTTTATAGCAAGGAAATGCATAGAAATCCTGTTCCAAGTACTTAGATATTATCCTTCTGTCAATCACCTGGCGCATTATGACTTAACGGTTGACGCGAACCTAATCCAAATAAACAAACAAAAACAAACACCCAATCACCATAAATCATACAACTGCATACCGAAGTCGTAACGACAACATGCATTCTTGCGACGCTGCACACTAGGTAGTCAGACTTGCAGTCGAAATGACTCGAATGTTTACAGCCTTGAACCTTCAAACACTATTTACAGCTGATTGTCTGTCCATGACCTTTGACAAAGATAAATTATTACTGGAGTGAATTGCATTCTGTTAATGATGTCTCGCAGCAAAGTTCACATTACCAGGGTGCGTGGAGGGGGGGGGGGGGGAATTTCCCTCCAGCCAATGTGTGCAACTATATTCAAACGTAATTCAAGCATAATTTGTGTTGTTGTGTTATATATATTCTGAATTTTGTTCGTCTCGTTTCAACATTCAACATTATTTGATATTGTTTTTCTTTTTAGGGTAGTTGCAGTGACCAAATAATCCAAGATGTCATTAGATCAGGTAAGTAAACTTAGGATACACTATGATTTCCACTATCTTGTGCGTATGGCCAACACTAATGTGGGGTAGAAAGTGTTATTACATATGTAATCGACATTATGTACCAACAGGAACGTTAGATACCACGCAGATGTTGGTGGGGGACACGTCTCAAGTGGGTTGTACTGAACTACCAGTGGCGCCCCCCCCCCCCGCAATAATTTCCTCATTTTCATCCTTCATCTTTGAAAAGGCACAGATTTTCACCAAAACGACCTCGAAGGTGAAAATCTTTAGATTAAAAAGAGCATTTTAGTATACAAATTGGTCATTGTGGTGCTTTAAAACGCACAGATTTCCACCAAAATGACCTTGAAATATATTTTTTCCGCGGACCCCCCTTAGCCTTCGAAACATCTATAAATTAATTTCCACCGTCTGGGCCCGGGGTAGAATAGGCCCAGAGCATGACTCTGCTAATCGTAAAAGGCGATTCAAGAGAAAAAGTCCACCTCGCAAACATCAGCTAGTAAGAGCGGAGTATACTCCCAAAACTAGAGGCGAGCTCTGGCAATCGTCGTCGGGGACCTTGTCCCTTTCCCTTGACGACTTCCCGGCGACGATGACATTGACACAACGAACGATGACAAAGACGATGACGATGACGACCGCGACGTGAGAAACCCCCCTTCCTCCCCTTACCCGTGGCTGGTTCTGACCAGCATGGGCTCCTCCTCCCCACCCCCCTTAGGCTAGAGTGGTGCATTATGACCTAACGGTTGACGCGTCCTTAATCCAAATAAACAAAAAAATATAGAAATTAATTTGTTTAACCCCCCTTTATGAATTCCTGAATACGCCACTGGCACCCTTTGCGAATTTTATGATTAGCCACTGCTGGATTTGCCGTCCCCTGACCAAACCCTAGTGACGCTCTTGAGAACTACTTCTCCTGTATGAAATGAGACGTGAGGAGTCACGAACCTTAGCGTACGTACCTGTCTGTGGGTACTTATACTTAGTAGTATTGTTTGTTTAGTTAGACCAAACCCAAACCGGTTGTTCACTTCACCGAATGAGTTACACAACCTCGCAAACATTGTCCTGTGAAGATCCTCTCATCAGCATCTGGGGCTAACGACCTTGGTATAGTAGGTTCTCCTGCGAGTTAGTTCTGGGTAGGCCACAGACAACAGCTCATCTCAAAACCACATTCCTCGGTTCTTCGGGTGGAAGGAACCTACAATGTGAAATTATGAATTAGTGTTAGGTAACAGGCTGTTACTTTTTTATGACACAATCCGCGTTAAGGGGTATTCACCCGCTAAGCTCAAAAAATATATTTCATTCAGGCCAACTAGTTATGAATTTAGAAATTAACAGAAAAATTCTTGGGTCCGCCATGACCCCTCAAAAAATGTCTAACTTGGTATTTTTCGAGCTAGGTCCCATGGGCAAAAATCTCCAATAAGAAATAACTTGGGACGATCTTTATGCCCCGTGACCTTGAAAGATTTGAATCCAAAAAAATATTGGCCATTATTGACGTACTCGACAGACATTTCTGTAAATCATCGATATTTTGTTTTGTAATTTGGGCAAGTGTTTCGGTCAAAACATGCTGATTACTAAGAAAGGGTGTGATTTTGGAATGCATATTTTTGCGTGTTTAAGAGTATTTTGTGCACAGTTTCAAGACACAATGTTGTAAAAGGCCATTTTAGATTGGTACGATGCTCTAGTATCCGTGGAACGAAAAAGAATCAGGTTAAAGCTGATTTAAGAAATTTCCCAAAACACCAATTTTCGCAAATTTCTGGATCCAAAATTTGAAAAATTCGTGTAGGATCACAGTTACAAGATATTTTTTAAACGGTCATTTGAGGATAGTATTATGCTATAAATTATGTGATAAAAAATTTTTTTGGGGAGTTAATAGCCCCTTTAGAAGGCACTTCTCACTGCTCGTTAGCCCTATCTTGCATATCTAGGTGCCCGTTAGGGCGCCGCAGCCAAGCCGCGGTGCGCTACACACTCAGGCACCTTATACAGCAAGCAGAGTTGGGGTGATTTCGAGGTGTCACCCAACCATCATGAAACGTGATGTGAATTTGAAAACTATCAAAATCGATGGGATTTAGGTACGTCATAAATAGCATTCCTTCTTGGTGAAAATATGACTTGAAACATGCTCAAAATCACTTTAAGGATGTTAGTTACTACTGGCTACTACTACTATCTAATCCGTCAGTTTCAATTGCCCAGCGATTCTGACCAAACGGGTGGGGCTACAACGTTCATATTTTACATGGACATTAAGGTAATAGTGATGTAATTCCCTTTGAAAGAAAAAGTTTAAAAAAATTGCTGGAAGGCTTCCAAAAAAAGGTTTTAAAATAAGCCTTATACAGGCATACAATCAACAAGTAACTATAGTTACGTGACAATAATCGCCTACATTGTTTACAAAAAGCAAGTCTTTGGACCATTATATTTTTTCATTCTATTGTTAATTGGTAATACCATAGCAATTAAATCGACTTTGATAAAATTATTATATTTTAACAAATAATTTTGCATTAGAACTTGAAAAAGTAATGAGATCCCACACATAACAAAAACTTGTAAAAATACAGCCAAACCTTACACACTCAAAAGAAATGAGATCTAAAAAAAGTGCCAAGCTCATCTACTTTTCCACATTTGCGCATTCTTAATTCATAAACGTACAGTGTCCCGTAACAACATCCTTGAAAAGCTTGGCAAAATAGAATTTGCATGACCATTACGTTAAAATTAATTAGAAAAAAAGAATTTGAATGAACTATTACGTTTAAATTTATAGTTGCAATCTCTATTTTGCGAAGCTTTTCAAGGATGTTGTTACGGGACACTATACGTTTATGAATTAAGAATGCGCAAATGTGGAAAAGTAGATGAGCTTGGCACTTTTTTTAGATCTCATTTCTTTTGAGTGTGTAAGGTTTGGTTGTATTTTTACAAGTTTTTGTTATGTGTATGTTATTTGTCTTAAAACATACTTCACAAAAATTATTTTTAAACAAATTTTTTGCCGGCATATTTTCCAAAACTGATCAATTTTTTTTAAAATCATTATCTTAAGAAGGTAAAATGGCACTCGAACATTAATTTAAACGTTGATATCCAGTATGCAAATTTGCGCTAAAAATCTTTACACTTGGAATAAATTTCCGAAGGTCATCAAAATTGAGTAAATCACGGAGATTTCTCATTTTTTCATTCATAACCAATTAATTAATTCAGGAATATGCGTACTGGATCTCCTAGACAGATTCTTTATTAACGTTCGTGTGAAATATGACCCGTACCCTGAAAACTGAGCGCCTAAACGTCTCCCAGCCAGCCTAACAATTTCCCTGATGTTGTAATTGCAGAGATTCGAGGCCGCGGCCGAGAGGATAAAGAAGTTCACTAAGAGGCCGACAGACGCGGACTTCCTAGAGGTCTACGCTCTGTTCAAGCAAGCCACTGTAGGGGACGTCAATGTTGGTGAGTGATTATCAAAATAATAAATAGTAGGTACTCTGAAGAGCAGTACTGTCCAGACGTACAGACGATGTTTGCTGCTTGACAAAATAGGTCATGTTACAGGGACAGGACAATCATATTGTGTAGAACTTGTACTTGATCATTACAATTACATAAAGGCAATGCAGTGGCATAACTAGCCCTTGTTTTTCGGGGGGAGGGAGGCGAACATTTTTGTAGCCTCCAAAGATCAATGGTCAGCGTCCCCGTCTGGGCCCGGGGTAGAATTGGCCCAGAACATGGCTCTGCTAATCATAAAAAGCGATTCAAGAGAAGAAAGTCCACCTCGCAAACATCAGCTATAAAGAGGGGAGTATATTACTCCCCTCTGGCAATCGTCGTCTGGGACACCTCCCCTTTCCCTTGACGACCTCCCCGGCGACGATGACAATGACACAACGAACGACAAAGACTATGACGACCGCGACGTGAGAACCCCCTTTTCTCCCCCTCCGTGGCTGGTTCTGAGTCTGACCATGCAGCATATGCTCCTCCTCCCATCCCCCAGGCTATAGAGGCGCATTATGACCTAACGGTTGACGCACCCTTAATCCAAATAAACAAAAAAAACAATGATCATCACGACTAGTGAAAGGGGTATGTGGGTACAGTCAGTGGTGTCATCCAAAAATAATTTATGGGTTTACTACGCTTATCTGGGTAGGCCTAAAGTACACAATTTGGGAACAACGGGAGGGGGCACCAGTTGATACCCGGAATTTTTTTCGACTCTAAGAGTGTGATTGGAGTATTTTAACAATTGTTTTTTACAAAATCGCTAAAGCTGTGTGTAAAATTGCAAAAAAAGAAAAAAAAAGAATATTTATATAATATCTCAATAAATACCTTATGTCAAAAAAAACTTGTGCCCGCCTCGCCCCCCCCCCCTTTCCGTGGTTAAGCCACTGAGGCAATATGATTGAAACCATACAGACGTTTTCACGAATCCTGTGGCTTTAGAAGAGTGCAAGAATGCCTTTTTAGAACGCCCATTGAATGTTATCCAAGTTACATTATGGGGTTTTTATGGGCGCGTCAAACGTTGGGTTATAATGCTCCACTTAAGTCTAGGAGGTGGACTGAACCGTGCTGGCTGGAACCAGTCACGGGCAGGGGGAGAGGAGAGGGGGAGCTTCTCACGTCGTAGTCGTCTGGGAGGTTGACAAGGGAATAGAATAGGAAAGAATACCAGGCGACGACTACCAGAGCTCGCCTCTAGTTTCGGAGAGTAAAATACTCCCAATTTACTAGCTGATGTTTGCGAGATGGACTTTGCCTCAGTCCTCACTTGTCTAGCCTCGTACGATCTGCAAGGGAGGACAAACTGGGAAAACTTCTAAAGCCCGGGACATGATATGGAGTCTGTATTTGCAACTAACTGGTCAAATTTGATTTTAATTACTGCACTAGCAATATTAATTCTAATGTCATGTGATGATTTACTCACAATTCAAACATCCCTGAATATACTTAGTAGTAGTAGTCGTTGAATCTTCTTTTTAGCAGCAAGACTCTGCTATTTTTTTCCTGGTTGTACATAACTTGATATTTATTCTTTTGACAAGTGGAAACTTATTTTGAACCCATTTTTGTAAAGCACTTTTGAAGTTTGTTTTTTAACCACCAAGAACTTCTGCTTTGCCTTCTCATTCTGTAGGGCTGATATAGAAATGAATAAATATAACGTTGCAGAAGTTTGTAAAACACAATTAGCTGTATAAAATTTGATTTCAATAACATAACATTGCTAGGCAATAGTAACAGTTACGTATGATACTTCAATGTACGACTTTACAACAATCTAAACAATACAATAATAATATGCACCAAATCATTCGTCTTGAGAGCAAAATACAATTTTATTTCCACGAGCAGAAATTTAACTTTATTTAATATTAGTACTTGTTAGGGGTAGGGGCGTATCATGTAATCTCTAAGCGAAGGTCTCCAGTCAGAGAGCAGAAAGCTCATTGTATTGGGAATCAATGCACAATATCGTGTATAATGTATTGTAATATTTAAGACTGTTGGAGGCCTTTGTCATGCATCGATATGTGGATAATTATTAAATAAAACATAATGTTGGCGCGATTAGAGAGGATTTTAACACCCAGAAAATACAGAAAATCCTCTTTGAGGTCAGTAACTAAAAAAATAAGTAATTATTTTAAAAAATTGCTTTCATCGCGCCAATCACAAAATGGTGCCAACCACAGCCCCTTAAGACAATCGGTATCGACTATCAGTGAATCTGAATTAGAGTCCAGTACCTTAGGTGTGCATTCGAGAGTCCTTTGCAAAGTGTTTGCGTAATAAAAACTATTTGCACTTCCATTAAAAACAATTAAATATGCGATAAAACAAACAAAAGTTATAACAGAGCTAGACGTAGCTTTCAAACAGAACTTCATACGTCATTGACAGAAAATTAGTATATTCTTCGTGGTTATTTTAGTCGTGTACTTGAATTTGGAACTAGACCTGGACCGTATATTATTCACACACATCCTAGAACAATTCATTCTTCCCCTTATAAAATATAACTTCAACTTGGTCCAATGTTTTATTATTTATTTTACATGATTATAACTAAAATAAAATAAATGTACAGAAAGTTAAAGAATAAAAACTAAACTAGTTTCCTTGATATTCCAGCCAAGCCTGGTATGCTGGACTTGAAGGGGAAGGCGAAGTGGGAGGCGTGGAGTGGGAAGAAGGGAATGACATCTGACGCTGCCAAAGAAGCCTACATCGCAAAGATAGAACAACTAGCAGCTTCATTTGAATGAATTCCAAAGTGGCTGTACATAAATGTATTAGATTATATTTTTCTAAAAATTAAATCCGTTTTGAATGATTTCTTTGTATATCAAAATGACTAAAAAGTAAATTAATTAATTAATTTGTATACTGTAATAAGTGTGAAATTAATAATTTGTGTGTCTTGGTCTTTTTTTTTAGAAGGGCGATTTTGTGTTTTAATTTATTCTTTTTTAATGCAATAAAGTACTGCAGGATTGTTTGATATGGTTTTAGCTTGTGCAGCATGGGAAAGCACAAACAAAAACAATAAAAAGTTATTGCATAAGGGAATTTAGTAATCATTTGGTGTTACTGGCTAATATGCTCATCTGTCAACTGACAGCCATCTTGAAAAATATTTGAGCTACAAATCGCTCCAATCTACTTTAACATGCAAACTGCCATATTCAAGATGGATTCAAATAGTCACGGAAGTGATGACATCTAGCGACACCACCACAGCAATGAAACAAATAAATTGAAATGAAGGACAAACCACAGGTTGTCAAGGACATTACAAACTAAAATATCCCAAATTTAATTTAAATTTGTGAATAAACCGCAGCCATACAAACTGCCTTCAAAGTTGCAATTTGCTGGTCTCAAATTAGAATAGATTCCACACGACGATTTTTAAATTTTAATGAAAATTTAAATGTGTTGTGTTGATATGGCTAAGACCGCCGCTAAGAATAGTTATTGCAATAAGGAATCCAAGACTGATAGATTATTGTTTCATTTTATTGGCCTGTCATAGTGAAATTATAAATAATTATGAATTGATTGGTATGGTAACAAGAAATAAGTTTTTATAAGCCATTACATTTACCGACAGTGTAGGCTCGAGCGCTAAGTACAAGACTATGATTCGGGAGGTTACGGTTTCGAATCCCGTCGTGACCGCTGAACGGCAATCCTGACTGAAGGTTTTTTTCCCTAGGTTTTGTGCATGCAATGCAAAACTGATTTACAACTGAGGACAACTAAATAAATCTTTTTACATAAATGCATTCACAATCCACTGAAAATCAGTTATATAACTGAGTGGGTAGACTCTAAATACAATTTATTTATTTATTAAATTAAGTAAAGTTTTCTTACTCGTGCAAACTCGTAGCTCATCTATGTAGTGAAAATAAAAATAAATATTGTTATTATTTTTTAATTGCATAGCAAGACTACATATTATTAATAAATTAAAAAAATAATATAAATAGCGTCGACAGATTAAAGGGTCTAAAAACCCCCAAATTTTTTTTTTTTACCACGTGATCTATAGCACAATACTACACTTAAATGACCGTTTAAAAAATTATATCTTGTAACTGTGATATAACACGATTTTTTTATTTATTTTTTGATCCAGAAATTGGCGAAAATTGATGTTTTGGAAAATTTCCTAGATTGGCTTTCACCTGCTTCTATTTTGGTCTACATACATAGCATAGTACCAATCTAAAATGCCCCTTTATAACATCGTGTCTTGAAACTGTGCCCAAATATACCCTCAAACACGCAAAAATATGCATTCCAAAATCACACCCCATCTTGGTAATCAGCATATTTTGACCGAACTACTTGCCCAAATTACAAAACAAAATATAGAGAATTTACAGAAAAGGCTGTCGAGTACGTCAATAATGGCCAATATTTTTTTGGATCAAAATCCTCCAAGGTCACGGGGCATAAAGATCGTCCCCATGTTATTTCTTATGGGACAATTCTTATGGGAGATTTTCGTCGATGGGACCTAGCTCGAAAAATGTCATCTTTGACAATTTTTTGGGAGGTCATGGTGGCCCCAATAATTTTTCTGTTAATTGAGCGAGCGAAGCGAGCGTCTCCACTTGACTCTTATGGCTCGAATGTCTGTTTTTTTTTTTTTTTTTTTTTTTTTTTCTGTTACTGCTTCGATACAGGTCGCACCGTTTCTCTGATCGACCTGAAATTTTGCACACATGTACATACCACCTAGGCGGGTTGCTGTATAGTTTTTGAACAAAATCCGATCGTTGGATATAAAAAATAAAAAATAAAATAAAAAAATAAAAAAATAAAAATGTACCGATCGTTATGAAATTTTGCAGGGTCAATAAGTACACCATTCTCTCCTATTTTCCAAATTTTCAGCTAAATCGGTCAAGACCTTAAGTAGTGTAGATAGAAATAACAAAAGTAACGTTACCATGGCAACGAAAAGTCTCACTATGCACTGCCACCTAGAAGTAATCAAAATACTATCGAGGAAGCAACGTGTATTATTTGTTTTCAAAGAGTTTAAATAGTTAACCCAAAGGAATTATGTCAAGGTCCTCTAGATGGCGGTGGATTTTATACATTCTCTTCTATTTTACCAATTTTCAGCTAAATTGGTCAAGACCTTAAAGACTTATTGGTATGTAACATCATGGGAATGTCGTAATCGGGTCGTGTTGCACGTACCGGTGCTCGCTCAACAACGCGTCCAACTGAGCGTTTTCCTAGTTGTATAAATTCATTACTAGTTAGCCTGAATGAAATATATTTTTTGAGTTTAGCGGTTAAATACCCCTGCCGAGTCGACCCACCGCCGCCCGGATGTATTCTATGGTCGGTGGTGGTCGGTGGCTATCAAGAAGAAGAAGACATGGGAACGATAGAAAAACAATAACAAACGGTGAAGTTATATTTTAGTTTGCAGCTTTACATCAATAGCAATGAATATATTTCTTCATAATATGTGTAAAGTGTCACATAATAAAAGAAAGGGACTTAATTTAGTCTTACAATCGTATAACCATCACGTTCCGTATGTTTTAAACGCCAATACATTTTTGAACATAAATGTGAGGTTATGTTTCCATCACTCAAATTTTATTGATTCCAAGCCTAGACCAAACCCAATAGTCTCCTCAAATAATGGGAGAATTAATAACCACAGATATGAATTATGCCGTAATATCAGTACTTCTAGAACTCTTGAACAAATGCCTAGACCTTCACAAGATTCTGTTATGTACGTGTTCGATCGTCAAGCCAAACTTTATCAGAGGGAAAGGGCAGCGAGGAATCCTGAAGTCGAATTGTATGATTATTTAAAGGAAGAAATTGGCTTTCGGTTAGCAGATCGAATACTTGACATCAAGAGAAAGTTTCACAAAGCGGCTGACTTGGGTTGTGGTCGGGGATATGTAGCAAAGCACATCATTTCTGATTGTGTGGAAGAATTAGTTTTATGCGACATGTGTGAATCGTGGCTTGCACAAGCGAACTGCCCGGAAGGTGTTAAGGTAGAGAAGAAAACCGTGGATGAAGAAAAACTGCCCTTTGATCCTGGTTCGCTGGATCTGGTCATAAGTAGTCTAAGCCTGCATTGGGTGAACGATTTGCCGGGTACATTTATGCAGGTAGGTAGGTCTAGTCTATATTTCACAGTGGCCTAGAATAATTTGTGGCTTTACACGGGATGTTTAAACCTAGGCGTTAAGCCTATCGGTAACTCAAATAATTATTGCTAGGCGTAGCCCTAGGCCTTTCTAACGACTATCGGTAAGTAGGCCTTAGCTACCTAGTTGGCAGTACCACAAATAAATAAATCTTGAGTCTATCCCAGGTTCAAGCTGCATTCACTTCTTTGACGTTGGCGAGCGCTCGCTGCCGGAAGTGGCTGTTTCGACCAATCACGATGGAGCGGCGCTTCGAAGCGCCGAGGAGCGGTGAAGTTGGTTTGGTTCAACTTCTGAACCAGCGCTCCCGAGTGCTCAACCGGTGTAAATAGATATTGAATTATTTATTAGGCCAAATATATTTGCGTCTCAAAAATTAAATAGGCCTACATAATTTAGGCCTCCCATAGTTTAAAGCTGAAAATAATGTATTAATTGTTGCAACTCTCATTCATATTAGGCCTATGACTATTTCTGGAGAGGGGGTAAATAGTTCATTGAGCTCTTGCTTCGGCGCTCGTCAACGTGTAGGTAGTGAATGTAGTTTAAAACAGTCCATCGCCAAGGTATCACAACACGTGTTGTCAACGCACTTCGACAACTAATTCAGAATAAAATAACACACAGGCCTACATTCACTAAACCCTGTCTAGGAAAATGTGTAGGTCTACGTTTAAGCCTATTAGGCCCATGGGCTGCTCGAGCATAGGATCACTGTCCCATGTTTGTAGGCCTTCCCCCTATAGTTCCAGTCATGTTTAGTCTGAACCAAACCGGACGGGATGTTATAAGTAAGGGCAAGATTAAATGGTAAATAAAACTTATGAATTTTGTTGAATTAAATTCCTAATTTCGTGTTAATAATGGACAAAAATATGCATATTTCGGACCTTCGGTAAATAAAGTACCAATTTTGGATTTTCTAATTCAATACGATGAAATTAATATTTCTTCAGTTGCATTACAAATGCTTTAGACAAGGTGCTTTAAATGCTTTAGACAAGGTGCCATTACACGTAATTTCACCATTTGCATTGACAATAAATAGAGTTTTCAGTGAATAATACAGATATATTTGTATTTTTTGCACTTAAAAATGATTAATTTTGGTATAAAAAACAAATTTCTCCCAATTTCGTTGTAAAAGCTATTATACCGCCACTTACGAAAAATGCGGGGCTCTAGTTATAAGGTGGGTGGGGTTTGTACATGCGGTTGTTCTTGTTCTTAAGGGCTACTTTTGTGTGCTGCACGTGGTTACGGCGGGCGGTCAAGTGTCGTGAGGGGTGAGGGGCACTACCTGACCAGCCAATTGGCTTGTTCACGCAAAGCTCCGCGCAGATCGCGCCACTGCTCTAACCCCCAAAACCAGGGTCCACTAGACACTTATTCCGAGCTGCTTGTTAGGTATCTAGTGGACCCTGCCCTGAGACCGTGGCGGCGTTTGAAATAAACTATGTATAGCAGGCTCTGCATTGTCAAATCTGTATGCTTCCTCGATTGTTTGTTTACTTATTGTTTTACCTAGGCCTACTTGGAATAAGGCTACTAAGGACTAGGGCCTAGGCTTTTCTTCAGCATTAGATGTAGACCTAGGCATATCAATATCATGGTATTATAAATTATCAAGTATAGGCCTAGGCCCTACTTGCATACGGCGGATCTTTGGCCTAGGCTTAGGCCTAGCCAGTGTTGATTTGTTGACATGAGAGAGGTTACGTAGGCAGGAGGCCGAATAAAGACACATGTCAGTATATTATGTGATTGTATTTATTTGTAGTAATAAACACGACAGTATGCCCTCCTTTCTCCTTACACGAATACACACAGCAATTTGGGCATTTTGCTTCAAAAAAAAAACTATGCAAACTGACAGCAGTAACAGTAGGCTGCTAACAGCTATGAGCAGCCATGACACCCGAAAGTTGGGCTATCACCGCCGTCTACATCCGCCTTTACAAAGTTTACATGCATTCAGACGGCGGTGGGGGGTTAGTACAATAGCGCAGCGTGGTGAGTAAAAGTCGCAGTGAACAAGCCAATTAGGATACAATCTATCTTGAAAATACAATTTATGTTATTTCTCAAAAAGCTTTGTTGTCGCATCTCCGTTCAGTCCATCGTCACTATTCCTCACACAATGCACCATAAAGCAGGGCGCACATTACAACCGCTCCGGTCCGTTCCGAGGCCAGAGTGGCGTGAGTAATCGCTTCGGTACCGTCCCAAGTGCCGCGCACTAGACGCTCCGCTCAGGGCCGTGCGACCAGGTGCTACACTCGGTTCATCAGTTCCATTCTGTTTCTCGACTCCAAGGACAATGTTTATAAGCGGTGCTCTCTTCAATTGGAACTGTCTTCTACCCCGTCCGGCGAAGTTGCTCGATCGAGCAATCGAGGACAAACGGAACCGAGCGAAAGAGGGGAAGTTACAATGTACTGGGCGGAGCAGAGCAAGTGCGCGGTGTCTCATATGAGTCAGTGCATTTCAGTTTGACGCAGAATGCTGAACTGGAAGGAACCAACTGGAGCGGTTGTGGTGCGCGCCCTGCTCAATCGCGCTTGTTTCTGCAACGCCAGTAGAAGGGTATCTTGCAACACCATGGGCAGTTTTCAAGTTTGCACGCGTTGAAATGTTGCTCCGTCCACACCATTCGTTTTGGTTCCAACTAAATGTGCCGGAAACTATAGCAAGAAAGCCTGAAGTTCATAGGCCTTATTGCCTAATTACTACCAAACTGTTAAAACAGTTTTCTTGATCAGAGGCATTACCGCATTAGCAATATTTTTGAAGCGCACAACTGCACACTGCTCGTGGAGTGTCATTGCAACCTTACTGACCACAGGTCAGTGAATGTGAAATAAATTTATCTTCATTCCACTGCTATCTGTGGCCTATATTTTTACTAAAAAGTTTACAATTTTACATTTTGAGATCACAAAGGCTCAAAGATTTCACACATTTTCTTGACCGAAAAAATTGTTGTGTTGTTTTTTTAGACTTGTAGCTTAATCTTGATCAAGCCAGTTTGTTGGAAAATTTGGCATCATTTTTACCGCCATTAGGCTATTGATCAATGTAATCACGTCAGGCCTACCTTTTAGATTAGGCCTGCTACGCAAATAGGCCTTGGTTATTTTTATTGTATCAGATCAGTGTGCATTAATTAAGCAGGCTAATAATGATTTCAAACTATGAGATCCAGTAGGCATAGGCCTACTCACATTTCTTTGTAAATTCATTGATTTTGAGTAAAAATAGACTGAACTCTCCGTAATTTACAATTAACTCAGTGTTTTGTTTCATTTTTCAATTACCTAAAATAAATTACAATTTGTCATAAATTCACTGCTACTTGGTAGGTACTAAGTGTAACTGTGAAGTTAACGTGTATTTCACTACCCCCCAGATCATGTCCAGCCTGAAAAACGACGGCGTCTTCCTCGCCGCAGTCTTTGGGGGCGAGACGTTGTTCGAGTTGCGCTCGTCTCTCCAGCTGGCGGAGCTGGAACGCGAGGGCGGCATCGCTCCGCACGTCTCGCCCTTCACCGAGATACGCGACATCGGGGGCCTGCTCAGCCGGGCGGGGTTCACCATGCAGACAGTCGATACCGACGAGATCGTCGTGTGGTATCCGTCCATGTTCGAGCTCATGACGGACCTCAAAGGTGGGCGTCGTACATGGGAAGTGGGAGGAACTTAAGCAACGTTACAAAGGGAACTTTTCCTTTTCGTTCGTTCGTTCCACATTTTCCCAGCTCTCTCCTCTTCCCTGATCTCCTTCCATCTCTTCTTTGGCCTTGCTCTTCTTCCTTCCTTTCTTTTTGCATATATAATTCATTCGCTTGCGCATTCTCTCTTCCGGCATTTTTTGCATGTAGGCTAATTATATTTTGACATCATTTAGCTAGTACTTTACAACAAGTAAATTTGACACATACACTCAATTAAACAAGATAATACAATACAAGAATAAAATAAATTTAATTCATGGTTCACTAACAATTGTTGTGATATTGGCTACCTAAGATCATTATTGGCCTACTTTTACCTACCTACTATGAAATTACAATTAGTCATCAAGCTTCTATGCTTCAATTTGTTATCAGGATAACAAGACTCTAATTACCTTGAACAACCCTAGCAGCAGCTGCTAACATGTATGGTGTAATACAAGTGTTTCACAATAGGCCTACTAGTGGTATTCTTTGCTTAAAGACAAATTTTTAAAATTCTTTTTTGAAGTGCTAAATATTCAAATTAAAATGTTATTTTAATGCATCTCGATTGATATTACATTGTTGATCGACTAACTGGTTCAGTAACTGACTACTAATCGATTGTTTATTCTTCTTCCCTGTTTCAAAAGAACCAACAACTATGAATTTCATGTCGATATTTTGTAGAATAAGCTACATTGTCGATATTTTGTAGAATAAGCTACATTTTGTTGTTTGTATCATATTGTGTGATGAGAGCTAGAAAATCAACTGTAAGCAGCTTTGTATATTTTTTCATTCTGTTTGGACATAAATTAGTACAGAATTAATCAAATCAAAATTTCCATTACCGTTATTAAAGTAGCATCAAAAGGCAACCCTAGTACCTGGTAGACTTACTATAAAATCATAATTGAAAAAAATTAAAACTGATGGGATGTTTTGTTTCGTTACGTCGCACTTGTAGCAAGGTGTGTGATTTTATTTTTTTGATTTTTATTTAAAAAAATTAAAAATCATGACTTATTTAATTTAAATCAAATAGACCTATTTTATATTTATTGATTTAAATCAACAATATCAGTGTTTCAAAACTTGTCAAGCTGGTGAGGGGATCAAAATACTTTTACAAGCGTTTCAGAAAATATTATTCAAAATTATTTTAAGGAAAACTTTGCCTAAATCTGTTACAAGAACTCTTGTATTGCTCAAAATGAAGAAAAAGTGTATCTTTTATTATTTAGGACCTATTTATTAAATTTATTTATATTATCAAGGTCACTTAATTTCGATTTTGAATTTGTTGCCAAAATTATTGTCTAATTATACATTGCTGTTGGAATAGACTAGCCTATTTCAAACTTTACTTAACAATATTTCTTTTTGTGTCTGCATTTGTGATTAGTTTTATTTAGTTGTCCTCCTTTGTAAACGAGTTTTTATAACTGTTTAGGATAGACGTTAAATAAATAAATAATCTTGTTTTCCCTTGAAACAGGAATGGGTGAAAACAATGCGGCTCGCAACAGGAAGCTCAGACTCAACAGAGATACGATCTTTGCGGCCTCGTCGATATACCAGGAGCTCTACGGCAAAGTGGAAGACGGCGTTTCCAAAGTACCCGCGACGTTTCAAGTCATCTACCTCCTGGGCTGGAAGCCGGACAAGTCACAGCCGAAGCCGCTCGAGAGGGGAACGGGACAGGTTTCAATCAAGGACTTGTACAGGCTCGACGAGATCGTCTCAGAAACCAAAGTTGTGCAGTTGGACGATGAAAAAGATACGAAAAAGTAATTTATTAAAGCTGTTTAGAGGTAGATAAGATTTCAATTGGGGATTGACAAAGGCATAGGCGTACTTGCTACCCGCGTTCATATGTAAATCAAGGGGTCTGGAAGATACCTAACGTTATCGACCTCGCTCGTGAATATTCGGTTCGTTCTGCATCGCTCGGTGCGCTATATTCACAGCGCTATCACTCGCTGACGTCATCTAATAGACCGTGAGGAAACATGGCGGACCTATTTTACGTAACATTTGGTCTATTGTGTCTTTCAAACACTGGGCCCAGGGCATTAAAACTAACACAAGGTTTTGTATATTAAGGATTCACCAAACACTGCATTACCTTACTTAGCGCTAGGGATGGGCAAATACGTGTATTTTACTACACGTGTACATGCTGGCTGTCTGTTCGTGTACATGCGTTTAGGCCTACTATGTATATTTAAGATATTTGAAAAAAAATTGTAGCCTACCTACATGTTTATTTATTAGTGTGTATTTTTATTGCATTCCGAACAGTAAACGGTGACGGCGTTCAGTGATGTGACGTTTTATTGACCTTGGAAAGTTGGAATAATGGTGATGGTTGCTATTTGCGCATGGAAGAGGCGAGGTGCGGTGGGGGGAAGGCCTTGCGACTTGTGAGAGGAAGGAGGAGTGTCTGTAAGCTCCTACTGTGCAAGGTGGAAGGACTTCACTATGTGACATAATTAAATGAACAAACATTTTACTCCTTCGCGAACAGTCGGCATTTAACCTTCTTCCCCGTCCCCGAGTCTTATCAAAGAACTTCCACACAAGAGACATTTTAAAGTTAAATCATCTAAACAGTAATGCATCACTGACTCAAGTCTCAACTCTCAAGTTTCAACACGTGTAAGCACTGAAGTGGGCGGCGAGCGACTGACTGAGCGGTCCGGAACCGTCTGGAATACAGAATGGAATGGGTGTAGGCAAGGGAATCCCGGAATAGGGATCGCAATCAACTTACAGTTTTGAAGGCGGCTGCGGCTGACCGAAAGAGCGCATATTTCAAAATAAATTAGTATTGGAATCTCGACTACTGAAGAATGTCAGAAAGTTGATGTGTAATTTTAAAAAAAGTTACGTATACGGACTGTACATTTCCCATCCCTACTTAGCACAGGCTTATTTTCTAGTGTAGAAATCAATTAGGGTCAGTTTTTCTAGTGACATAAATAAGGCAAGCCGTCCACTCCTTGCCCATACGCTGGTTGCTAGATTTGTGTATTTAGTGCTAGCTTGGTGTGACTTTTAATGGTGCCTTTTAGAACAAATCCAAGATTTGCTGAGTGAGGGCCGGTGGTGTCGGTAAAAGATCACCGAGTGATGATTTACTTCTGAACGATGGTGTACCTGCATAATCTTAATTATAAATAGTATATATGTACGAAATTTCGATATTGATGATCGAAATATCTATTATATTGTGCAAACATTGATGCACTCCTATTACACAAACATGTTTTGTAATTTTTATTAAGGCATGTTTGCTAATAAATGTAATACAGTCACATTGAATTCTTTTGTTAAGAGCTGTCACATGTGTGATAGATAGTGTATTATACTGTTGTGGATTGTTGATAGTAACAAATAACTGTTTTTAGTGGTAGTTTTGTGGAAAATATACATCTGCCAGCATCAAAAAATGTTTTAATTTATTCAGAACCAAACAATATTTATTCAATTTCAAATACTATAGGCCTACCTCATATATTTGGGCCTCCATTATCTAAAAGTCTGCTATCCAAGCTGGTTTGTCGTACAATTTTTTCCCGTTTATTTTTTATGTTTTTAAAGTTTGGTTAAAGGACATCACAACCCTAGGATTTCCCGGGAATTTAATAAGAATCAAACACCCGGTTCCAACATAAACCTGGTCGGGGGGTGACGTATCATCAGTTTCTTGGGCTGTAGACTTTCAGTGCTAAGTAGCCAGGGAATATAAACAGCCCAATTTTTTTTTTTCATTAATTATGTAGTATCTAGAAAACTAGAAGTCACTACCTAGTAACAGTATGTAACGACACAAGATTTAATAACAATAATACCGTATTGTGCCGAATATAGGCCGACCCTGAATATAAGCCGACCCCCTAACTTTTCTTGTTGAAATATTAAAAAACATATGCAAAAGCATATGCAAATAAATATTAGCTGGCAAGGGATTTTGAGACTTAAAATAATTGCAAAAGGGTAGGCTTATATTCATGACAATACGGTAATAGTGGATGCGCGCGCAGCCGCTAATAGTGACCTAGACATTGCGCTCTCGGCACGTCCTTGCAGACGGTCAAATATTTGACAAGCGCAGTGAAGAACTATCTCTGTAGCCGTAGATACAGTGTATAGACAAAAACGAAAAGTAGTACCGGTACCATCGTATCCCGTTGTCTTTCTTCTACAAGTATGATATCAAAGCAAACATTCTTGTTGAAAAATAAAATTAATTTTGGTTTGTATTGATATGTATTGCAAAACATGTATTAATAGTGTATATTTGATGACCTCCAAACCAAATAAGATTGACAAAATGTGACAATTTTTTAACACCGGCATATAGCCCTATGCATGTAGAAAATTAAAAAAAAAAAACTGCATGGAAATGGAGGCAAAGGTATGCAAGTTTTTATTTAATATCTTACCTACCATTCTGGCTAGTACGCACCGACCCCTATGAAGAGCGGATCGGGCCTGGAATGCATAGGATATATAATACTACGCATCGAGAAAACATATTTTGTTCAGCCGAGTGTAGAACGTATTAGCTCGTGTCAGATCCCAAACGCGTAGCTCAAAGAGAGCTAAATGTTTTCTGAAAAGTGCATAGTGCGCGTTACGCACCTCTGTAAGCAGTCACTGGGTCTGCCTGGGCGAACCACAGCGCAAACACGCATCAATGTTTCTCATACATACTAGCACATTTCAAACAAACTACATAAAATGAAGTATATTTTTATTTTTCTGCATGCTTAGGGCTGTATGCGGATGCCGGTATTAAAAAATCACTCATTCACATTCATTTGGTCACATTTTGTCAATCTTATTTCAAGTTATTTGGTTTGGAGATCATCAAATAAACACACGTGTTTTGCAGTACATTTAAATATAAATTAAAAAGTAATTTAATTTTTCAACAAGAATGTTTAGTTTTACATCATGCTTGTAGAAGAAAGACCACGGAACACGATGGTACTTTTCGTTTTTGTCTAAACACTATATCTTCGGCTACAGAGATAGTTCTACCATGCTTGTCAAATATTTGGCTGTCTGCAAGGACTTGAAGAGTGCGCAATGTCTATACGTCACTATTAGTGGCTGAGCGCGCATTCACTATTATAATATTGTTATTAAATCGTGTGTCGTTACTTACTGTTATACTAGGTATCCATTTCTAGTTTTCTGCATAATTCATGCCAAAATTTTGTTATTTATATTCCCAGGAAATCCTAGGGTTGTGATGTCCTTTTAGGGTTTTTAAAGTTTTGCCTACTGCATTTATCATTTTAATCTCCAAACTTATGATTCTTTAAAGGGCCTATTACCCCCCAAAAATATTTTTTACCACATAATCTATATCAAGTACCGGTACTACGCTTATATGACCGTTTAAAAAAATATGTCATGTAGGGCCTCACTCTGATTTTACACGAATTTTTTATTTTTTTTAATTCAGAAAATACTATAGCAAAAAATTATCATTTTGGGAAATTCCTTCAATTGGCTTTAACCTGCTTTTTTTTTGTTCCACATAGATACTTGAGCATCATCATATCTAAAATGACCCTTTATAACATAGTGTCTTGATACTGTGCACAAATTTACACTCAAACACCCAAAAATATGCATTCCAAAATCATTCCCCTTAATCAACGTATTTTGACCAAACCACTTGTCCAAATTACAAAACAAAATATAGAGGATTTACAGAAAAGGCTGTCGAGTACGTCAATAATAGCCAATATTTTTTTTATCAAAATCCTCCAAGGTCACAGAGCATAAAGATCGTCCACATCTTATTTCTTATGGGATGGGTGGTTTTTGCCGATGGAACCTAGCTCGAAAAATACCAAGTTTGTCAAGAAAAATTCGGGTCATGGTGGACCCAATAACTTTTCTGTTAATTTCTAATTCACAACTCCTTTTAATTAAGTGTGTGAATTCTGTCCTTTCGATATGCGATGCGATATGAATTAGTTATTTTAAGCTGGCTTCTGGTATTTTTGTCCACTTTGATTTCTTACTGCAGTTGTAATTTCAAAATATTGATACTATAAGGTCAAAATATTATATTTATTGAAAAATTATTTGCAGTTAGGTTTTGATCAATTTTTTCTGGATCTTAGACTGCACATTTTGTCTTCAGAATAATGATTGTATTACTTGCTGGTTATCCCCGGAATACAATGCCATAATCAGAGACGCGTTTTATAAGTATTTATCGGCATCATACACTATACACATAAGTTTACGAGGTAGAGCATGTTAAAGGGAAAAATATGAATAGGGAACTAGCCTTGGTCTCAAATTCACGTTTTTCATTTTTTATTATTTATAGAACACAGTTAAATAAACTTCACAAATGAAAGATTTTTTTAAAAAAATCATCCGTGGTAACTACGGGGGTACAAAGTTATAGGGTTTTGAACCCCCGCGCAAACGCTCGTTCTTGGTTCAACTGCGTTACGTAGCTTGCAGCATGCTCATCGTTGTAGTTTGTATAAATACTACAACAACAACAACAAAAGCTCGACGAGCGGCCGTGCGCGGCAGCGAAGCCTAGAGGCAATCCAGTGGACCGTGCTCATCAATAATCGGACTATTTGACAACAACACGAACGATGACAAAGAAAGATGACGACCATGTGATTTTGACAGTGCGTCTACCCGACCTTGACTAGAAAGCGATTTATTTCTCATTAGTGGGAAAGAGCCACTGGTTATTTCTCTATGGTAGGCCTACAGTCATTCAAGGCTGCGCTAGGCTAGGCCCTACGCCCTAGGCTGTGTCTTTGCCCTAGGTAAGGTAAACCAATTCTATAAAATGTCCATTTGGATGCCCTAGACACAGCCTAGCCTTGGTAGGGCTAGACCGAGGCATTTCCTGTATCCTTAGCCAAGTTTTTTTAGGTTGATGATGATGATATCATTTATACTAGGAAAACGCTTAAGTCCCGCCGCGTTGTTGGATGAGCGTAATTGGTGCATTGAGCTGCCATGTATTATGCGAATTTTATGTTGTTCTGTGGAAAAATCATTACTCAGTTGATTTTTTTTAAATTTAATTCAATTAAATAAAATTAAATTAAAAATTAACTTTAATTTTTTAATTTATTAATCGTAATTGTAAAAAAAATCGTAAAATTGCGATTTTTATAAGAAATAATTTCTCGATTGCGCTCAAATTTATCACTAATATATAAATTCATAAAATTAAGGTTCTGCGAAAAAATCATCACAATCGGATAGAGCATGTAGGTGTTATAAGTCAAAGAATTGTTT
This sequence comes from Sweltsa coloradensis, assembly GCA_024449915.1. NCBI lineage: Eukaryota > Metazoa > Arthropoda > Insecta > Plecoptera > Chloroperlidae > Sweltsa > Sweltsa coloradensis. The sequence continues at coordinate 82,555 of JAMZAV010000741.1, forward strand.
AAAAAAAGAAAAAAACCGTAAAATTTCGATTTTCATGATAAATATTTTTTCAACTGCGCTCAAATTTCACAAGAAAATCTAAATTCATAAAATAAAGGTTCTGTGCAAAAATCATTAAAATCGGATAAAGCATGTAGGTGTTATAAGTCAAAGAAATTTTTAAAAAATCGAAAAAAAATCGTAAAATTGCGATTTTCATGAGAAATAATTTTTCGATTGCGCTCAAAAACGTGGCAGTTCTAAGTTCAGAGATTTCGAAGGCCTCCATAAAATTTCATCTCAATCGGAGTATCGGTTTAGCCGGAATCGTGCGGACAAACAGACAAAAATACAAAAAGAAAAAAAGAAGAAAAAAAAAAACATTCCGGATTTTTTTCTCCAGTGTAGTAGAATGGAATCTTCGCTTCGCTCGCTACGCTCGCTACGCTCGCTACGCTCATCCAATCATTGATGTTTGGTAGGGCTTTAGATTTTATATTTAAATATGCGCCTAGACCTGGGCGTAGTGATAGGCCTACCTCGGCCCTAGGTCCTAAGGGCCTAGGTCTACCAAGAGGGCAAAGGCTACCACTGTAGAAACACCGGAGAAGATCATTTTATACACGTGCCAAAAGAACCAAACGACAAACAGGGCAAAAAGAATTGTTCAAAGCTGCAGCACGAGAATGTTTTGAGGAGGACGCCCCCTCTACAAATTCATTCTACTGTTGTGAAGACCACTTTGATGCAAGTAAATATTATTAATTGGTCTACTAGCTTTTTAATTCACAAGTGAATTTCCTATAAGCTTCTGTTAGGCTCCGGCCAAATATTCTCGCAGCAAAATTTGCCTTGGGATTATAAGTCTAGGGCCTAAACGTAAGAGGCGTTTTCTCGCATGGGAAAATGTCACAAATTCAAAATTTTTAACTACATATTTGGAATATTTCCCCGCGAGAAAATGAGTTACGTATAGGTCCTAGGCTTATAATAATCCCGAGGTAAATTAGAAGCTCATAGGAAACTAACCTGCGAAATAAAAAAGTAGTAGGTAGACCAATTAATATAATTTACTTACATGAAAGTGGTATTCACAACGGTAAAGTGAATTTGCAGCGGTAGGCTAGAGGCCCTACGACTCCTTGACATCCTATTCTCGTCTTGTTGCGTTTAACCATTATTTTCACCTGGTTAGTTCTTTTTGGCACATATATAAATACTTTCTCCGGTGTTTCTAGAGTGGTGTTTAAACACATTGGTACCTTACATCTTTTATAAAGCGTCATTTCTTTTAAAATCAATCAAAAGGATCATTGAGAAACGATAGCAGGAATGACAGCAGGCGCAGTGACGGCAGCTGTCTGCTAGGATGTGTTTGACCCACCGCCGACTGTATGGTAGAATATCTCCCATTTATATCTAGATAGCGGTGCGCCTTTGGGTCTGCGCTAGGCTGCGGTCAGCAGTCTGACGTCACACTACTTTTCGTGTTGTCTTTTGGCGGGAAGCCAGATTCAAATTTCAGCGTTAAATATTGAGAAAAGTATTAACCTTAGACAAAAAAAACTTTTATGTTATTTTTTTTTAGATGTTATCTTTAACATATTCGATTTCTGGAATGAAGGCTAGTTCCCTATTATCATTGGTTTTTTATATCATATAATTATGTGGCTAAAAGACCAAGCTACTAAGCATTCTTGGTTTGTTAAGTAAAGCTGACGTGGACTTAGGAGCGCAGAACGTGCGTTTCTCCGTCTCCGTGCTGTACCATCATCTTCTTCTTCTTTTCATATGCCGCTAATCGGCCTACTCGGCCATCATGTGTTGTCGTGTTATCCAATAGAGACAGGATTCCCTTTGCACATGCGTCATGCCATCTGCATCGCGTCAAGTTCAGACTTAGTCCTTTCACAACTGAAAAGATGTTGTCGATTCTGTTCTTCCTTACCGCACAAGCTGCATATGCTTAAATCTGCCATTCCTACTTTGTGTAAATGTTGACCCATCAGGTCAGTCTGAACTGGGCAGATGAGACCTTTCTGTTCATATATCTGGGTGGTTTTGTCTTTCTTGTTACTATACTTTGCCATGGCTTGTCCTTTGCATCCTCTTCTCACTTCCTCTGCACCAAATTCATCATAGACATGTACAGATGGCACCTCCTGAATGATTTCTGCGCTCCTACGTCCAGTGACGACTGGTGTGTTGTTGGTGGTACTGTTATGCGCAGTTGCTGTAGCACCACTTAACATTTTCCCACTCCAATTTCATATTATTAGTTTTAATGCATTTCAACTTATACACCAGCTTCATTGGTCCGAGTTATTTCGAGTAAAGTGTACACCATCGAACATTAGTAAATCAAGGGGTCAAGTTGTATCCAGCTCTTGATTTACTTCTGATCTGGGGTGTACATGGATTTTCAATGCATATGATTGTCCGAGTACTTGGCGCTATTCACCGAGAGCCTCGGTAGTACTACCGGGCTAGATCAGCAGTCATTGGTCCACTTCCGTGACAATTTGAAGCCATTTTGAAATACCTGTTTGCATGTTTAGTAAATGGGAGCGATTTGTAGCCCAAATAGTTCTCAAGATTGCTGCCAGGTTGACAGGTAAGCACATTAGCCATTAACACCAAATGATTACTAAACTCCCTAATAACTTCTTATTGTTTCTGTCTGTTCATTCCCATGCTGCACAAGCTAAAACCATATCAAACAATCCAGTAAAATACTTTATTGCATTAAAAAAGCATAAATTTAAACGCTGTAAAAAAATATGAACGTTGTAGCCCCACCCGTTTGGTCATAATTGGCCCAAACATCACGAAAATATCGGGGAAAAATCGATAAAAAATCGTAAAAGTACGATTTGTATGAGAAATATTTCTTCAAATGTCCCAAAAGTCATAACATATCTAATTTTTTTTTTTAAACGTTCCCATAAAGTTTTATCAAGATCGGAGTAGTCGTTTACCCGGTCGCGAGCCAAATATTACGGAAATATCGCATTAAAAATCGAAAAAAATCGTAAAAGTACGATATTCATGAGAAATATTTCTTCGATTGTACCCAAAAACGTAGCAAGTCTAAGTTCATAGATTTCGAAGGTCCCCTCCAATTTTCATCAAGATCGCATATGCCGTTTGCCCGGTAGAGAGCGAACAAACAGAAAAAAAAAAACACCCGAGCTAAATTTTTTGGGGGGTCAGTGAAATTGAAGTCTTCGCTTAGCTCATCCAATTATTTTCCACGATTTTTAGTGGTTTCCAATTTTTTCATCATGTTTTTTAAACGAATTTTGGGAAATTTTGCCTATTGAATTAGGCCTAAAGCATAATTTTAAGACATAATTTAAATTAAAAAAAACAACCCTAAAACTGTTTTTAAATTTTGCATATTGCATTTTTGGTACCCTCAAAATAGAGATTTATTACATTTCAGGAACAAACCAAGTTTTTCTCATCTTTGCCTTTTTGCAGATGTGATTTTCAATCTTCTTTAAAATTTCACTTTTTGTCCCATTGGCAAGAGGCAATTTTTTTGAAAATTCAATTAAACAAGTTTTAAAAATTGAGGTTAAAATGAAAAAAACTATTATGTACCCAGATAAAGCTCGAGCCAACATTGTCGGTACTTTATGAATGCGTGAAACTCTGTAGAGTTGCCACCATCTTGTACGCCATGTTGGTAATCTGGAACAGTAATAGACCATTCGAGCAATGTGACCATCGTGGGATGACCCATATATCAATCAATGATCAAGCAAAATATACATTATAATGGAATCAAGAAAGCAATAAAAATAAATAATTACATGCATTTGTGCATTCATCCCGTTTGTTAAGCATTTACCTAGTTTACATGTTATATGAACAGTGTTGTGACGAGATCAATTTATTTTTATCTAGATAAAGATAATGATAATTCACCAAACATTTATCTAGATAAGATAAAATATAAACTGTGGAAATACTATCTAGATAAAAGATAATCGAAATATGACGTGTTTCAGAAAAAGCCAACCTTGGCCCAACTCAAATGCGCGCAAACAGGTGTTGATGATTTCTGCTGAAGGGTTGGTAATATCATTACCAAATTTTGAATGGATGTTAATAAAGTACTTTTATATTGATATCCGTAATTGGTTGCACAAAATAAGCCTTAAAGATCCATTGCGAGACATAAATCCAAAACGTGAAAAAATGGGAAATCCAAACCATGGATTAGAATTCTGGAAATTCCCACCAAACCGTTTATCTTACGATAAAACCACATTAACCTGCGCGTTCACATTGATTTAAACGTTGATATCCATTATGCAAATTTGAATTAAAAAAATCTGTACACTTGGAATAAATTACCAAAGTTGACCAAAATTGAGTAAATTTTGGTGATTTTACTAAATTTTAATTCAAAATCAATGAATTAATTTAGGAATACGCATAATGGATAACATAGATTTATTCTTTATAAACTTTAGTGTGAAATTTGATAATGGTGTTATAAACACTGTTTACCCAAAAAATCCAGAAAGCTGAGCGCTTAAGCTCGCCTCCGTTCTAGCCTCAGCATACATTCAAAGTAAAGTAATTTTAATTTTTTTTTAATGTGAAAAATTAATTTTCTTCACGTCGTAATGCATGAGGGGATGAGTAGGCAGGCCTTGCCTATTAGGAACTGTGTAGGAAAAAAGGTAATTGGCCTATTAATAGGAGATGTTCCAGGTGTAACAGCGAGACACTTTTGCATTGGTGAGGAGTATAGAGCTAGGACATTCCCAGGTATCAGGATAGAAGAGCTAACGAATAAGGTCAGAGCATATCAACCTGATGGTGAGCTGGAAGGAGTGACTGTATGTGTTGGGAATAGAGAGACGTGGGCCGGGGAGGCGAAAGTCGTTAAGCTCAAACATTTGAAAGAATTGATCGTTGAAGTAAGAAGCAAATTCACCATGGCAGAGGTAAGCATATGTGGGTTGATTAATAGAAGAGGTATTTGTGTCAATAAAGACATAAAGGAGTTATGTGATAAGGAATATGTTAAATACATAGATATGGCAGGGGTGGAACAAATTGAAGATAATTGGAACAGGGCAGAAGAAGTTGGAACTCGAGTGAGAAATTTCATCGCAAGTAATGGTGCAGGACATGAAGAAATAAGAAATGAACATCAAACAGTTCAGCAACAGGATTTTTTCACACGTTGGGTGTGGAGAAAAAGAAAGTTGATCTAGGACAAAGGAGGGATCGTAGAAATATTGGAAATTGGAAATTTCTAAATAAGAGAGGGAAAGTGATAAATGTGGGCACGATAAATATAGTGTCACTTAATGGAAAAATAGAAGAAATTATCGACGTCATGAAAGAAAAGAAATTGAGCTTGCTGGGCCTTAGTGAGACAAAGTGGAAAGGTTGTGGAAATAAGAATCTAAGAGACGGATACAAATTGTTGTGGTCAGGAGGAACAGAGGGTAGAAACGGTGTTGCATTCGTTGTAAGCCCAGAATTAAAAGACAATATCGTTAATATTACAAACCACAGTGAAAGAATTATACAAGTCTACATTCGGTGTAGTGACAGTATGACAATTGAAGTCATACAGGTGTATGCACCTCAGACAGGAAGATCAGTTGCTGAGAAAGATGAGTTTGTTGCACAACTGGAAGCAATTATTTCATCCAATACAATAATTGTAATGGGTGATTTTAATGCCAGAATAGGAGAAGATACAACTGGATTTGAAGAAGTTATGGGCAAACATGGACTGGGTATTAGGAACAGAGATGGAGAGAAGTTATTGGAAATGTGTGGTCGGAATGCTCTACAAATAGGAAACACTTGGTTCCAAAAACCGAAAAGTCAACAAATAACTCGATATGGATATGGTGATGGCATGTCAGAGTCAATAATTGATTATATCTGCATAGGAAGGGAAGTAAGGAAATGCCTTGAAGATGTGCGGGTGGTGCCATCAGTATCATTGGACGGCGATCATAGATTATTGATAGGAAAATTTAGATTCTTGGTCCAAGAGCAAAAAATGTTGTCGAAGAAAAGACACAATCGGCTTAAAGTTTGGAAACTTCAATGTCCAGAATTAAGAAAGGAGTTTATGACAAGAATAAGTAATCAGATGCCCGACCAAGAATTGAAAGATGTAGAAGAAGAATGGCAAGAGTTTAAGAAGGTGTTTGTGTCAAGTGCAGAGGAGTTGTGTGGAAGAGCCAGTGGGAGAAGGAAGGAGAAAGAAACTCGATGGTGGAATGACAGGGTACAGACTGCAGTAAGGGAGAAGAAGCGTGCATGGAAGAAGAAAGAAGATGACAAGTCTGAAGAACATGAATATGAGTACCGTAGGTGCAAGGCAGCTGTGAAACAAATTGTGATAGAGGAAAAAGATAGAACAATGAAAGAATTTGCTAGTAAGCTAGAAACTGATTTTCAGGGGAACAAGAAAATGATTTATGGATTGGTTAAGTCAAAAAGACAGCAAACAGAGGATCAAAAGCTTATGGTAAATAATAATGGAGAAGTCACTAATAATCCACAGGAAATACAAGACATGTGGAGAGAGTATTTCCAAGACCTATTGAATGTAACACCAATATCAAATTCGGAAGAAATAGAAATAGAAAAGAGTGAAGAAGATGAGGAGATAGAGGTAACTGAACAAGAGGTGGGACGTGCGCTAGGAGCAATGAAGAATGGTAGAGCTCCAGGAGTGGATGGAATTACAGTGGAAATGATTAAATCAGCCGGCGCTGAAGGAAAGTTATGGTTATTCCGAGTAATTAGTGCAGCCTGGAAGCAAAAGAAAGTACCAGAAGATTGGAAGAAAGGAATTATTGTACCCTTGTTTAAAAAAGGTGATAGGAAGAAGTGTCAAAACTATAGAGGAGTAACCCTTATGTGTCAGTGTGCTAAAGTTTTTGAAAAGGTAATAGAACATAGATTGAAGGAGGTTGTCGAACCAAGTCTAAGAGAGGAACAATATGGATTTAGAAGTGGGCGATCCACTATCGATCCAATATTTTCTATCCGCCAAATCATGGAAAAGAGATGGGAAAATGGAAAAGGAATGCATATTGTCTTTTTAGATCTTGAAAAGGCATACGATCGCCTGCCTCGAGGAAAAGTATGGGAATGTCTGGAGCAAAAGGGAGTTGGACGAGGTTTGATAGAGAGGATAAAAAGTACATACGTAGGGAGTGCAAGTTGTGTTCAGACAAATGAGGGTAGATCAGATTGGTTTGAAATAAATGAGGGACTGAGGCAAGGTAGTGTTTTATCACCGACTCTATTTACTGTCGTAATGGATCAAATACTACGAAGAGTGGAACCGAATATAGACGGAAGAGACACTAGAACCTTAGTTTTTGCCGATGATGTCTTAATTTGGGGTGAGAGTGTTGAAGAGGTGCAAGAAAAGGTGGATAGATGGAATGTAGTTGCAACAGAGTTTGGGTTAAGTATTAGTCAGAATAAAAGTGAATGTTTAGTTATGAAAAAGGATATAAAAGGCATGCCTAAGAATCAAGAAAAGTTAAGACTTCGTGGAAAATTATTAGAAGAAAAGGAAGAATTTAAGTACCTAGGAAGTATCTTGACAAAAGATGCTAAAATAAATAGAGAAGTAACAGCTAGGGTACAAAAAGCCGAAGGATTTTATCAACTGGTGCGAAAGCTGCTTTGGAACGAGCTGTTTCCACAGAGATGCAAGGTTCTTTTCTATAAAGCATACTTCATACCTATACTTACTTACGGTGCAGTAACTTGGACAGTTGGATCAAAGGAAGAGAGTCAGTTGGAAGCAGCAGAGATGAAGTTTTTGAGAAGTATAAAGGGAGTTACAAAACTGGACAGGATTAGAAGCGACGTTATAAGAAAGGAATTAGGTCTGGAGAAGTTGAGGTTTAAAATAGGAAGGGAACGTTTAAGATGGTTTGGTCATATGAAGAGGATGGATATGGATAGGATCCCAAGACGAGACTTCGAAGCAGGAGAGGAAGGTAAAAGAAAAGTAGGAAGACCGAGAGAAAGATGGGGAAGATTGATCGAAGGAGACGTTGAAGAGAGAGGTGAATCGTGGAACCAGGTGACGGAATTGAAGCTGTGGGAGGACAGGAAGGAGTGGAGAAATTGGTGGAGAAGCAGATGATGCAGGATGAAGATGACGATGATGATGATGATGATGATGATGATGATGAAGAAACGCTGAGCCTGGCAATCTCGGCAAAAAATAGTTTCGTGCCCTAGATATCAGTGTGAAGAACACCACTCAACCCGACATTGTTGGAAATGAGTTTTGATTATTATTATTATTGTTATCTGTTTATGTAGAAAAAATTATATGAAGGTTTAAAAATATTAGAAAAGATACAATTAGTTTTAACTAGATAATTGAAAAAGATATCAACATAAACCTTTTAAACCTACAGATTGTATCTAGATAAATTACAGATATTGAATCTTGATAAGTCCAACACAATAAACTGCAATGAAATCAAGAAAGAGACTCAAAATGTCAACCTGTCACCTTCAACTACACTGAGATAATATATCAAAATATTTAGTTCTAGGATGTATCATGACACAGTGGTGAATTGTTATACCAAAGATTATGGGTGAACTGTGCGGAAATAACTACGAATGAAAAGGTTTAGGCCAACAATCATAATACATAAAAATAGGATTTTAAAGTTACTAATTTTTAAAGTTTCCTAGTTACTGCAATTGCTTTGGAAAGTTGAGTTGTTATATAGTTATAAAAAATTTTCTCACTTGTCCAAAGTTTTTGATTGAAAGAGCATCATGACCCCTGGGTGCGAACTCAACAAGACGGTTGGTTCTGGTCATAACAATAAGCATTGAACTCTTGAAGCTTGGCGAGGATTCCAGCCAATCAGAAGAGTAAATAGCCTGGCCCACAGCTGCTGCCTGAAACACGAGCTCTGATTGGTTAGTGAGTCGAGGATTCTAGCCAATCAGAAAGGTAGACAGACTCGCCCTCAGATGCAGCCTGAAACACGAGCTCTGATTGGTTAGTGAGTCGAGGATTCTAGCCAATCAGAAAGGTAGACAGTCTTGCCCTCAGATGCAGCCTGAAATACGAGCTCTGATTGGTTAGTGAGTCGAGGATTCTAGCCAATCAGAAAGGTAGACAGCCTCGCCCTCAGATGCAGCCTGAAACACGAGCTCTGATTGGTTATTGAGGAGAGGATTCTAGCCACTCAGAAAGGCAGACAGACTCGCCCTCAGATGCAGCCTGAAACACGAGCTCTGATTGGTTAGTGAGTCGAGGATTCTAGCCAATCAGAAAGGTAGACAGACTCGCCCTCAGATGCAGCCTGAAACACGAGCTCTGATTGGTTAGTGAGTCGAGGATTCTAGCCAATCAGAAAGGCAGACAGACTCGCCCTCAGATGCAGCCTGAAACACGAGCTCTGATTGGTTAGTGAGTCGAGGATTCTAGCCAATCAGAAAGGTAGACAGACTCGCCCTCAGATGCAGCCTGAAACACGAGCTCTGATTGGTTAGTGAGTCGAGGATTCTAGCCAATCAGAAAGGCAGACAGCCTCGCCCGCAGATGCAGCCTGAAACACGAGCTCTGATTGGTTAGTGAGTCAAGGATTCTAGCCAATCAGAAAGGTAGACAGCCTCACCCAGAGCTGCAGCTTAAAAAAAACTCGGATTGGTTAAAGTGGCAATAATCTCAACTAATTTGAAGTGTTGCTTAGCCCATAGCTGCAGCCTGAAACTTAATATTTTTAAGTGTGGTATAAATTATATAAAAATAGCAAAAAAAAAAAAAGAAGCAACATTATGATATGAAACAAAGCAATAAAAACAAGATATCTTCAATTTAACAGTGAATGATCGTCAGGAGTTCGAATAGGAGAACTGAATAGGATCTTATACTTTAAATAAATAAATCGACTTGTCAATAATGTTTGTTTTTGAATACGCTGAGCACATAGAGGTACTAATTTTTTTAAATTTTAAAGTCACCTGATCAGTTATGAAGTTGCACAGCACATTCAAGACGAGAAATGTTGCCACACATTCAAATGAGACCAACAGAACGAAAATCTGGTTTATGTCTATCTCTTCTTGCTGTAAACAAATAAAAACAATCGTGATATTGCTATATGATAAAGGATACGAATAATGTAAATAACTTGTCGTAGGCTTTCACGGCCCGAGTCAATGATAAAACTTTGCTGTCAAGCATACGCCGTGCCGATTGTCATTAAAATTCTGACCTTACGAGCTGACTGCACAACTCATCTTCAGAGGAGAAGAGGAAATCACTGGTCAGAACCTACTCAGTCCTGCTCAACCCAGTGAATGACAAAGTACAATGGTGTGCAACCTCCTTTATATAAAACCATGACGCATGCGCCTTTAATCAACATTAATATTTCTAGTATGTTCTGCACAAATTGAAGGAACGCCTATGGGTTCACCAGTTTCACCCGCTGTGGCTATCTTTTCATGGAACGTTTTGAGGTTAATGCCCTACAAGGAGCGAAACTAGTGCCATCTCACTTTTATCGATTTATGGATGACACATTTGCTGTGTGGCCTCATAGTAGGGAGGAGCTCTATGAGTTCTTAATATATCTTAATAGCCCGAGTGATAGTTTAAAGTTTACGACGGAAGTTGAGATTGATGGAAAGCTGCCGTTCTTGGATGTTATGGTGACTAGGAAGGTTGATGGCAGATTGGGATACTCAGTTTTCAGAAAAGCCACGCATACATGTCGGTATTTGAATGCGGCCTCTCACCATCATCCCGCTCAAAAACGCGCTGTCCTCAACACTCGGGCGTGCAGAGTGAACAGAATTTCTGATAAAGAACATGTTGATGAGGAGGTTCAGATACTTCGAAAAATGCTGCAGCAAAATGAATACGATAACAGGGATATTTCTCAAGCATTGAGAAAACCACCGTGTGTACCAGCCTTACTTACAGCTACGGGCGGGCTACAGCAAGAAGAACGCGTTCCGCTCACGTATTTGCAAGTTGTTGAAGAAATACAACATAAAAACAATAAACACCACGGACAGGAAGCTTTGTAGCATGTTTAACTCCGCAAAGGATAAACTCCCCCCCTTGGATGTACCTGGAGTGTACGAGATACTGTGTGGGGCTTGTAATAACATGTACACAGGGCAGACTGGTAGAAAGGTGTCAACAAGACTTAAAGAACATAAAAGTCACACAAGATTGGGTCATGTTAAAAATCAGCTTTAGCGGAACATTGTGTTGACTTTTGTCATAACATCAACTTTGATAACACACGTGTACTCGCCACAGTTAAACAATACCGCCCTCGGCTTGTACGTGAAGCAATTGAAATAGAAATGAAATCTGACAACTTCAACAGAGACGATGGGTTAAAATTAAGTAGGACATGGATGCCAACATTAGAATTTCGTAAGCTAGCACGTGCAGAACATACTAGAAATATCAATGTTGACTAAACGCACATGCGTCATGGTTTTATATAAAGGAGGTTGCACACCATTGTACTTGGTCATTCACTGGGTCGAGCTGGATCGAGTAGGTTCTGACCAGTGATTTCCTTTTCTTCTCTGAAGATGAGCTGTACAATCAGTTCGAAACGTCAGAATTTTAATGACAATCGACACGGCGTTTATCCCGACAGCCAATTGTTTTATCAATGTGAATAACGTTTATAGGCCTACCGTTTCATATAGTATGGTTGTTAAGCCATAGATGCACACGTTCAACATGCTTATACTCATGAAATAAATTTCAAACACTTTTTCCAGATCTTCTTGCAACCTGCAACCAAAAGAATGAAAATATTTAAGACCATATTTTACTCCGAGTAATATTGCTAAAATAATTGAAGGATAGAGCTACCTTAATAGTTTCAGATGAAAATGTACGAATCTCTTCAACAGATGTTTCATCTCTCGGTCAATTTCTTTTACAGTGCAGCCAACCTCATCTCCTTGGGGTGTTGTCCTCCCTTGACTGACCGGTTGTCTGGAGGTAGAAGTCTGGGTAGCTCGCATTGAGGTCACGTGACTGTCAGGTAGGGAACCAGGGAGGTTCAGGTTAAGCGTTGACCTCTGCGAGGCGAGGTCAATAACCCAACTCGTCATCACACGAGGAGCTTCACCGCTCTGGTCACTTTCTCCGTTAATAGCCTCGTAAGCAGACATTACTTCTTGCTCTTCTTGAAACACTTCTCTTACATTAAGAAACCTTGGGTCCCGTTGGTTAACGTAACTCCTCTTTCTTCCCGAAATTCGGCCAATTGCAATTTCTCGTATATTCAGGAATTTATTTGAAAGGATCATGAAACAAACCCCGAAAGAGGTTAGGAAAGTGACGATTAATGCTATGAAAGTGTTAGCAAACATTGTTCCCCACCAAACTTCCGCGACGAAAATTACCAATGTTATCTCGAATGCCGGTGAAACAGTTTCATTGTACGGGTACCATGACCTGGGAACATTAATAGAAATTGACATGAGGTTAGCTTTGTATAACACATTTCTTTATAATTATTTTATTGTATCGTTATTTCAAAATAAAATTATAATTTTTTTCCAATGGTGTATATTTATTCATAAATCAGCCGGATTGTTGTTCGTTCATTTCATATTTAAATAATGTTATTGAATATTTTTTTGACAAATATTTAAATCGGAATCGAATGAATCAACTGTTCAATTCATCCTTAGTAAACCTGTATTTCAAGCACAACATAAATATAAAGTAGAGAAACACACATCCCTAGTTTTCACAGTGTCCCTGTACTAAGCGTTGAAATTTAAAAGTGGGAATCGCGTGTGTTCAACCTGATGACAATTTGCGGCAATGCATTGCTAGCAATAGTTACTCATGTAAGCCGCTTCACTGACACTAGAACCAAAATATTCTATGTTCGACCTAAACCGATCAAGTGACTAATCGAACAGAAAGCCAAGTCTTGAGACCACGCGCGGTCTATCATCTCACTTCCCGCTCCGAGTCGCGTTTCGATTTAAAACGTTAAAATTGCAAAACCGTCAGTCTTGAGGTCAAATCCTTGAAACGCGTGGTGAATTTGAAAGAAATGTATTTTTCACTTTTCCAACCATGATTGATGAGTTGGATGATTTTATGCGACTTGAGGGTTGAGACGCAATAATATCATTGAGTATAGAACATGTTCTGGGGAACCTCCTTGATGATCAAGGTAACCCCTACGCTATACTCAATGATAATAGTCAAGGTTTTAAATGTTATCTTCGTCCACATGTTGGTAATGATCCATGTTTGATTTTGTATAAGCAAATCAAAATCAAAACAAGACACGAAGTTGAAGAAACAGGTAAAAACCTTCAAAACACACGGCTTCTCACGGTGCCAAGACAGCGTAACTACATCCATCCCATGTCACAACAAAGTGGACGACTTGACTCACTTATTGACTTGAAATGAGTTGTCTTAAGACTTGGCCTCCAGAACGAATAATTTGTAAGTATATAAATTATAAAAAACTGTTATGTTATACAAAATGTAGATTTTCTTGCTTTAACGAAAGAATGCAGATGTTTGGTAGTGGTGGGGGTAGAATGAATGCGCGGTAAAAGGAATGTTGCCTGCGTGTATGAAAGAGAAATATCTTTTACCAACGCAATCTGAGCTAGATCACAGAGCTCCTCCGTGTTCAAGATCCACGCTGAACTAGCGTGAATAGAATTGACAAAGTTGTTATGTTGGGAAAACAATTTCGAGCCACCTGCATTCTTCCGTTGGGACCACGATATAATGTTTGTATATGATTATCCTTACTTGAAGTACAACCGTCGATTTGGTAATAGATCTCCGAATGTAGAAATTAACAGTAAAACAAGGGCTAATGTATTCAAAACAAGTTGGGCGTTCTTCGTGATGGTAAAAATAAGTAAATTCGTTCTTTTCGCCAGGTTCTTTTTGGAATTCGTTATCCAAGTTTTCTTCGTTGAATAGTTCCTCCAGTTGCAACATGAGATTCTTTATTTTTTGTTTGTTGAAAATCAACGTTAACACTACGACAATCATAAAACAAAATATCGACATAGGATAGGCATTGTTGACAACATTAGTCTTGTTGCCCCAGTGTTCGTAAATGCCAAAAGGGTGGATCACTAAGCCATTAATAATCTCGATGCCTAGAAGGAGCCAGGGGTAGAAGCTTCGGAGGGACCGAAGCGCCTGGCGTAGAAGGGGGTGACGGACTACGATGCGTGCCAGGCGGGGGCTGAGGTACTGCAGATCCGTGTCGGGGCCGTCAGGGAGCAAACCTGCAATGAGAGTTGATGTCAGAAGAGGGTGACGACCATAGATGCGCGCCAGACGGGGGCTGAGGTACTGCAGATCCGTGTCGGGGCCGTCAGGGAGCAAACCTACAAGTAGAGAGGTAGGAGTATACATTGATTATCTGTTTGTGTAATAATTTTGGAAATTAAGGTGACAATTGTGTGCACAACGATATAAACAACGTTTTTTTAGAGTCGTGTTGATGGATGTGATCAAAATAATGAATTTAGCTATCCTTTTGAACACTTAAAGTCTATGCACAATTGCCCGGGAACGATAACTGAAACGCCAAAAACAAAAATTTCGCCAAGTTTTAACTTTCCGCAAAGTTTTTGTTCCGTACATTACCGGAACCAATCAGAATGAACTTCTCCACGGCCTATTAAAAGTTTACATCATTTTATCAGCTTTTCGATTGTTTTTACGCGAGTAATAGGAGAAATAAATCAAAATATGCAAAACAAAATATAATTTACACACCTTATTTCATGGGATCGGCTTGTTTTATGGGCTAATGTGCATAAAATAAATAAAAATAAATAAATTCGTATTTAGTGTATACCCACTCAGTCACATGACTGATTTTCATTGTGGAACATTAAATTTAAAGCCGACCGAGCCAACACTGTGGGCGCCGACACCATCGACGAGCAACAATGATCAACTATAGAGACCGGCATATTAAAGTGTGAAACACCGATCAATCAAGCTGGACACCACTTCATCCGCGGACAGCGCCAGAATAAACCAGACTAATTCGGATCAACCTTTGAATTAATTATATGCCTTGTGGCTTGGTCGGCTCCAAAGTCACAGTTTACACATTCGTAAGCCAAGAACACTGTTGGACAAAAGTCTAAATCAGAAGTTTAAAACTTGTGCCTAAAGTGGGATATAACCCTGGAACTACTGTTAGGGATTACAGAGTTACAGACTCACGCGTTACATTTCCAAATTCACATCGTAAACGTACATAAACACACCAAGAGAACATACAATGTTTTAGTTAGTCGACAGGAATTTTGTATCGAAGCTGTGTAAACTTTATTCTTTAACAAAACGCGTCTTTATAGTTTGACGGTTTACAACTAAATTATACGTGCACATGGAAATAATTAAGTTGACGGGAAAGAGCTGATATTTCTCGACGAAATGCTTCGTCGTAAAAGTTTGTAACATTATTGATTTATGACAACAAACAAATAATAAAAACCATGGCATGTGTTATGGCCGTAGAACGGGTAAAATAATTTGCCTTGATAGAAGCGATCCTGTCGCGTGCCATAAATCAGCCCCTTTCGAAGCGATGCGATCCAATGACAATAGGCTAGATTAAAGCGTTCCAGTGATCGGCCACTGAGCTAGCGATTCTAGCCAAGAAAAGGACCGTTAACCAGCTATCAAGTACGGAAATGGCGGCAAGTAAAAATGTTGTGTTCTATGTCATTAACAAAAATAACGATATTCTGCTAAATGTGTAACAAGCGCTTGAACAATTATGTGGAATTGAGATTCAGATGCTAGAATTGAATAAAAATGCGATGTCGACATTTGCGGCAAACTATTTAAAACTACCTCTTCAGCTGCTAACAAAATAGTTTGAGGAGATGGATAACGAGAGCTTTTGTAATTGCCGAAAAGCCTAGGTCGTTTAACTGGTTCCCACTCGAACACGGAAGTTAAGCAGAATCGGGCTGGTCAAGGGTAGAGTGGGTGACCGCTCTTCCCGAAACTCACGTATACCGCTGGTTAGAGCAGAGCAGATGGAGGGTTCGAGAGCTAGTGTAACGTCTTCATTCTCCTCGACGTCTGCTCGGCAGTCCGGGGGAGGAACCTATATGACTGTCAAAGTTACACCGTCCTTTCGGATGGGACGTTAAGCCGTTGGTCCCCTTGGTACTTTTTGAAAGGAGTAGGCTACGTGCCGGTACCGGGTTTCCCCTCCTTCCTTCTGTTCATACTTCATCTTCATCTATCACCACTCATCGTCTCGAATAGCCAAAGTGCATTAATATGAGACGTTAAGCAATATCCAATCAACCAATCAATCGTTCTTCTCGGTCTGCTCGGCAGTCCGAGTAAGTAGAGGAACCTATAGGCCTATCACTGGTAAGGTAACACCGTCCTTTCGGATGGGACGTAAAGCCGTTGGTCCCCTCCCTTGGTACTTTTAGAAAGTAGTAGACTACGTGCCGGTACCGGGTTTCCCCTCCTCCCTTCTGTTCATACTTCATCCTGATCTATCACCACTCATCGTCTCGAATAGCCTAAGTGCATTAATATAAGACGTTACGCAATGAAAATCAATCAATCAAATTTAAAACAATCTCACTCCTATATTTTTGAGTTCCAGAAGTCGAACTAAACGTATCTAATGATGACGTCATTTCCGCTTACCTAGCTAAATTATAGTGGCTGATTTTTGGCACACGACAAAGCCACAAGAGTGAGAGCTAGGGGTAGTAATGGGGGGGGGGGTCTGATTTTAGGGCGTGACGACGTTGGTCTGTCGCAGGGTTATAGGTGGTTGTGTAAGGGGGCAGGGGAAACCTACCTTGCCAGTACATCATCACTTTGGTGAAGTCAAACATCTTCCTCCGCCCGGTTTCCTCCTGAAGACTTGGAGCCTCAAGACTGGCCATGACCTTCAGTTACATTTTCGTATCCCTTTTCCTTTTAGCACCAACACTTTCTGCGCACGTAAATAGTTACACGTTTTAACACTTGAAAACCCTGGTTAAAGAGATATAAAATAATTTATTTTGCATTCATCTCCAGGTTCAGTGTAGGTCTGATCTTATTTTGAAGACTATATTGAATAATTTTGGAGAGAATATTTTGAAGCAAGGTCCCCAAAGGTAGTTTTATTAAATTTCCTATTTTACTTTGACCTTTATTATAATTTTAAAACTTTTGTCTTGTATGTTGAACAACGTAAAAAAAAAAGAGATGTTGTTATGTCAAAACCTTCTGCGTAGTGCGCACTCTGAACACGCGTTACAGTGTGGCAAACATTGTTTTAAGACGTTTATGAATAAATCAATACTATTGAGCGTACCTTTAATCCAATCACAACCACGGAAAAAAGCTTTGAAGGACATTATGGTTGAAGTACTCCACAATCTAGATCTAAAATATTCATAGACTGTTGCTCTATGTCGCTTTTAAAAGCAGAGACGTCATAAATTATTGAAGTGCAATAATAGGCCTTCATGTTCTGAGAACACTAGTTCAGAAAATGAATGAGTAATGTCTTGCCTGTGAGATGCGTGACAAGACTGTAGTAATATGTTGATAAACGATTTAAATTTTTTAACAACCCAATGGGGATGATGTTTATCATTAAGTTCAAACTTGATGCATTTTTACGTTCGCCACGATAAATGTTATACGGTACATAACTTTCTCACATTAAATCTGTATAGTTCAAAACTTAACTCATAACATAACATAACATAAACATATGTTATGTTTTTTTGTTACATAACTTATCTACTTAGAGGCCTAGTGTTTTTTTTATGTGTGTCTGCCTAATGATACAATCATGTTTATCATTTTCCATGGATAATAAAAAATTTGCATCTTGAATCATTTTACATTTTAGATCTTGTGATCGGGATATTTCGCCAAATCAAAGATCACTTTTTCATTGTGACGTATCTGCCCAAAATGTGTGGCTTTCCTCTGAAAACAAGAAATTCAATATAAAAAAAATGACGCGAATTATCCTAAACTATAGCGAGAAAGAAACGAAATACACACAAGAACAACAGCCTCTTCTATAAGAGGAAGTACTACGGGCAGTAATAAAACCACGGGAAATTGCCTTATTTTCGTCAAATCACACAACATTAAATAAGTGTCTAACATGTCCCATGTAGTTTCGTTAGAACGTATCCGGCATATTTTCCCGAAATAAAAGTGAATTTAATAACAGATTAAATAAAAAAATAAAAAATCAGTGGTGAAAATGAATGCCTCTATTGAATTATGTTGGAGGTTAACAAAAGACGGATATTTATTTTGTAGTTTTGATTTATGTTGCCATGGTGTCGTTTTTAAGTGCAGTTGTGATTTTACATTGTGGGGTCCATTCCCCCAAAAAAATATTTTTTACCACATAATCTATAGCTCAATACCACACTAAAATGACAATTTAAAAAATTTATCTTGTAACTGTGATTTTACACGAATTTTTTAATTTATTTGATCCAGAAAATTAATACCGAAAATTGTCGTTTTGGTAAATATCTTAAATCGGCTTTAACCTGCTTCTTTTTTGTTCCACATAGATACTAGAGCATCATACCAATCTAAAATGGCCATTTTAAATATCGTGTCTTGAAACTGGGCACAAATATACACACAAACACCCAAAAATATGCATTCCATAATTACACCCCTTCTTGGTAATCAGCATATTTTGACCGAACCACTTGCCCAAATTACAAAACAAAGTAAAGAGGATTAAACTTGGCTGTCGGGGTATACGCCGTGTCGATTGTCATTTAAAATTCTGACGTTTCGAGCTGATTGCACAGCTCATCTTCAGAGATGCTTCAGAGATCGCTGGGTAGAACCTACTCAATCCAGCTCGAACCAGGAATGTGACAAGCTACAATGGTATGCAACCTCCTTTATATAAAACCAAACCATGACGCATGCGCGTTTAATCAACATTGATATTTCTAGTATGTTCTGCACGTTCTAACTTTAGACGTTCTAATGTTGGCCTCCATCTCCTACTCAATTTTAACCCATCGTCTCTGTTGAAGTTGTCAGATTTCATTTCTAATTCAATAGCTTCACGTACAAGAAGAGGGCGGTATTGTTTAACTGTGGCTATAGTACACGTGTGTTATCAAAGTTGATGTTATGGCAAAAGTCAACACAATGTCCCGCTAAAGCTGATTTTTCAACATGACCCAATCTTGTGTGACTTTTATGTTCTTTAAGTCTTATTACACCTTTTTACCAGTCTGCCCTATCTACACGTTATTACAAGCACCACACGGTAACTCGTACACTCCAGGTTCATCCAGGGGGGGGGGGAGGAGCTTATCCTTAGCAGAGTTAAACATGGTTCAAAGCTTCCTGTCTGTGGTGTATGTTGTTTTTATGTTATATGTCTTCAACAACTTGCCAATACTTTCAACATATATTATGTATATATTATATTATACGATATATATAAATATATATTAGTTTTTTTTTAAATTTCTGTCTAAAGTACTAACATAACAACGTCATAGTCGCCTACTATAAAGCCAACGTTTAAACATATATATATATACACAAAATGCAAATACGCGAGCGGAACGCGTTCTTCTTGCTGTAACTCGCCCGTAGCTGTAGGTAAGGCTGGTGCTTGAGAAATATCCCTGTTATCGTATTCATTTTGCTGCAGCATTTTTCGAAGTATCCGAACCTCCCCATCAACAGGCTCTTCATCAGAAATTCTGTTCGCTCTGCACGCCAGAGTGTTGTGCTTGTGTCGATGTCGATTTGTGGATGACACATTCGCCGTGTGGCGTCATAGTAGGGAGGAGCTCGACGAGTTCTTAATATATCTTAATAGCCTGAGTGATTAAGTTGAGATCGATGAAATGCTGCCGTTCTTGGATGTTATGGTGACTAGAAGGTGATGGCAGATTGGGACACTCAGTTTTCAGAAAAGCCACGCATACAGGTAGGTACTTGAATGCGGCGTCTCACCATCTTCCCGCTCAAAAACGCGCTGTCCTCAATACTCAGGCGTGCAGATCGAACAGAATTTCTCATAAAGAGCATGTTGATGAGGAGGTTCAGATACTTCGAAATATGCTGCAGCAAAATGGATATTTCTCAAGCATTGAGAAAACCACCGTGTGTACAAGCCTTACCTACAGCTAAAAAAATAAAAATATGATGGTCATTAGTGTTCTCGTGCATCACATCCGGTAGAACTGAGGGTTCAACTCCTTGACTCTTTGACTTAATTTCAGTGAACTCATGGCTTACCCTGTCACCCCTGCTACCCAGTATGGCGGAGACGTTACTGTATCACAGACCCCTCGGTAGACTGCACAATTTTCATGCTTGTACCTCCAAATACACTAGTATAGCGGGTCTAACATGGCGCTATTTTCTCAAAACATGTCAACCTTTAATAACATTTTGACCCCAAAAGGGTACTCACCACAATCATTATTACGTATCAAATTTAAAGAAAAAAAATGTAAATTCTTGTCGATTTTAGATGAAAAACACAATTTGAACGAAGCTGATTTTACCTTCACTTACCTGAGTACAATTTTGTTTTACAGTTTGAATTTTTTACAGTATAGTTGGTCATGAAATATGGCTAAAACAATAATAATTAAAACAAATTATTGTGAAAATATGTCTTTAATAATTATTTTTACATTTTGATCTCCGGTGAGAAAATGGGGTCGATTCATCGGTGGATCCATATCAGTTTTCAATAAGTCAGTAATAAAGTACCTTTATCAATTTCATGCTTGTACCACCAAATGCACTATTATTGCACCATTTTCTCTTACAAATGGGATTCACCTAGGTATTGAGATGTCAAGTACCCAGTAATCTACTCGGAACAAAGTTCAATTGTTCTACTCAATAATATATTTATTGAAAATACACCAACTTGAAACTCAAGAGTTCAGATAACAATTTAAATTTAAAAAAAAGTTATTGCAGTAGAGGAAATTGTGAAAAAAGTGTTGAAACACACGACAGCGACGATTACAATTTTCCGGTGCTAGATCTGGACGATGTAATTTCCTAAAATTGTTTTATAGATTTAAATAATTTCAACATATTATACGAAACTCTTAATCTTACAATCGTAATCATCTTGTTCTTGTTGATAATATTCCAATAATAAATCCTATCTTTTCGCTGATGAAGAAATGTAGGCTGCCAATGTCAAAACATGACTCTTGATTGACATATTATTTCTGATAAGAACTCGGTGGTCAGGTGAATAGATCGGGTATCTTTCCGACGACGTATTAGCTGGTACTTGAATGAGGCCTTGGTATATAAGGTATAGCGGGACTTACCACTTCTCCAATGTCGCATCATTCTCGACTGCCTCACGAAATGGCGGCCAACTACATTCTCGTCTGCCTGCTAATGGCTGTGGTGAGTATACTGATCTACTTTCGAGCAAATGACAAAAATGTGACAATCACATTCAATAATAGTTTAGGATGTATAACTAAATAAATCGAATTGATCGATCGATATTTGATATTAGAAAATATTACGGACATCGATATTAATTTGAAAGTAGAACGTATCGATTATTTTATATCATCAATAAAATTAAGGAATTGTCCCTAGTGACACATTTTAATGCTAGTTATTAAAAAAATAAGTAATCTAGGTGCCCGTTAGGGCGCCGCAGCCAAGCCGCGGTGCGCTACACACTCTGGCACCTTATACAGCAAGCAGAGTTGGGGTGATTTCAAAATGTTACCCAGCCGTCATGAAACGTGATGTGATCTTGAAAACTATCAAAATCGAGGGGATTTAGGTACCCGACAACACATGCCAAATTTGATTGGGGTACGAGCATTCCTTCTTGGTGTAAATATGGCTTGAAACATGCTCAAAATCACTTTAAGGATTTTAGTTATACTACTACTACTACTACTACTACTACTACTACTACTACTACTACTACTACTACTACTACTACTACTACTACTACTACTACTACTACTACTACTAACTACTACTACTACTACTACCTACTAACTACTACTACTACTACTACTACTACTACTACTACTACTCTACTACTACTACTACTACTACTACTATACTACACTAGAGTCAGAGATATTGTTTGTATATGTTTTGTTGTTAAAGAGACTCTGCAGACAAGCTACGTAAGTAGTTTTGCGGAGTCTGAAATTGTTGTATTTTGTATTTTTTCCAAATAAAGAACAATTCAAAAAAAAAAAAACTACTACTACTACTACTACTACTACTACTACTACTACTACTACTAATTGTGATGATAATGCCTTACAATCTATGTACTTTAAAAAAGCTACTCCCAAAACAATAAGTGATATTATACTCAATCTAAACAGTAATAAAGGTCCGGGCATTGATAGGATTAGAATGAGTGACATTAAATTAATTTCTGATCAAATAAGTCCAATTATTGCACATTTAGTTAATCAAATATTTAAATACAAGATGATACCGGAAGGTTTAAAAATATCGATTTTGAGGCCGATTTACAAGAACGGTGATCATATGGCATTTAACAATTATAGACCGATTGCGATACTGCCGTCAATTGAAAAAATTATGGAAAGGTATCTAGCTGATCAACTTATTTCCTATATGACAAACTTTAATATAATTGATCGACGTCAATATGGTTTTCAAAAAAACAAAAGCACAGGGAGTCTTCTGGCTGATTTTTCCGACCTAGTTTTCAATGCTTAAATAAAAATTTGCATGTGGGGGTAATTTTTATAGACTTTTCAAAGCGTTTGAACACCTTACTTCATAGTAGACTGCTGAATGCTCTTAAAAAAATTGGAATACGAGGGCCACTACTAGAATTATTTAGAAATTATTTGTCAGAAAGACGTGTGACTGTTAAATATCAACATTATTTTAGTAAATTAAACAAAAGTTCATCTGGTGTGCCCAAGGCTCCATTTTAGTCCATTATTATATCTTGTTATGTTAATGACATGTTAAGATGGTCAAAGATTGTTATATTTTTCTTTATGCTGACGATACTGTAATTGTTGCTATTCATAGAGTATTTGAAATTGTAAACAAAATGTCCAATTGACTTTTGAATATTTTAAGATGGGTCCCATGATAATGGTCTAACTAATCAATTATAAAAAAACAAGGTCATGCATATTCATTCACCTTACACTAGTTTTAAAAAAATTAAACATTATTTTCCATAATTATGCCTGCCTACACAGAAACTTCCGAAAGGGTTGTTTTCGAGTGATGATGACTCATGCGGTGCCAAAGTGTTTAGATAATACATTCGAACACATAATCTAGGAGTGATAATTGATGGAAATTTAAATGGGACAAACATATTAATAAGTTAAGCAGCAAATAAGGTCAACCTTGTCCCAGTATCGTGTTTTTAAAACATATGTAAGTACTAGCGTTTTGGTTACGGTGTATTATGCACTGGCAGAATCTTTAATACGATCGGATAATGTCATGGGACATGCTACGGCTTCTTACATAAAAAAGGTGGAAAATTTACAAAGGTCAATTTGGAGGGTAATTTTTGGAGATAGAACTAGTGAGTTTTTAACAGCTTCAAAACTGCATTTTTTATGTTTTTATGGTCACTAATTACTTCTCATCAGAGTACAAAGCTGTATCTCATCATGACCATAAAACAGAAATAAGTTACGATTATTGATACCTAGTGACATTTATAACAGGTACGGAGAACAACAGAAAAGCTACCTAGTGCCGTCCTTGTTCAATAAATTCCCAGAAGACCTAAAGCAACTACAAAAATGGTGTGAAATAAAAAACAAAAAGAAATGGTTATTAGAAAATGAGATATAGAACCTAATGTGTATTTTGTATGTGTAGATTTGAATTACTAATATTTGATTTTGTGTGTTTATACTTTGTTGATGAAATGTAATAATTTTTTGTTTTGTTTCAATACGAAGAGTCAAGACTTACAAAATGTTGTAAAAATGTAATATCAAATTACCCACAGACAAGCTACTGCGTAGCTTTGTGGGGTTTGTCAATTCTGTATTTGTAATTTTTGATCAATAAAAGTTTTCTAAAAAAAAAAAAAAAAAAACTACTACTACTACTACTACTACTACTACTACTCTACTACTACTACTACTACTAACTAACTACTACTACTACTACTAACTACTACTACTACTACTACTACTACCACTACCACTACCACACCACTACCACTACCACTACTACTACTACTACTACTACTACTACTACTACTACTACACTACTACTACTACTACTACTACTACTACTACTACTACTACTACTACTACTACTACTACTACTACTACTACTACTATATTAGGTCAATGAGAAAGAATTATGATGAATTTATAAACTATGTTCAAAATGCAATCCAATTAATAGATATTATAATATTGGTGAAGTAAATATTCAAGATGATGAAATTCATCTCTTTCAACTTGAGGGATATGAAATGTTTACGACACTTCGTAAAAGCAGGAGAGGTGGGGGCTTGGTTGTGTATGTAAAACAAACTTTGAATTTCACATTAATTACTACTAGTTTCAGCTCTTTTGAAGGTATAACAGGAAATGTTATTTTGGATGGGCCCTGTCCACAACGGCTGGTGGCTGTGTACAGGCCTCCAAATTATCGAGTTTCGAGTTTTATCGCGGAGATAGATCAACTGTTTAGTGGCGTAGACAATAAGGAGCAGATACTATTATTGGAGGATGTAAAGTTGAAGTTATTTGATAATGCATCGAATCAAGTAGAAATGTATATGAATGTAATGGCTAGTCATGGTTTGATGAGGTGTATTTATAATGAAACAAGGGTGGATTGCAGGCTTGACCGAATTACAAAAACGTGTATAGACCATGGTTTCGTTAGGGTAAATAGTAAGTGTGATGACGTAGTATCTGTAATTGGTGAGTCAACAATCTCTGATCATTACGTAATATTGCTTGGAATCGGTAAAGTGGAGGCAGGTAGTAAAAACATTGGGAAGTCAGATCGTGTTGACAATGAAAAAAAGGTTATAAATGAAAAAAAGTTAAGGGAGGAAATACTTAATGTAAATTGGGAGCAGTTATTGCACGTCTCTGATCCAAATGTATTGTATGAAAAGATTGTGCAGCAATTTAATACCTTATATGAGTCTAGTACAATAACAGTGACGTGCAATAACAACATGAAAAGAAATAACAAACCCTGGATTACGAGGGAAATTAAGGATGATATGTTGAAAAGGGATAAAATTTATAAAAAGTGGAAGCATTCAATTGGAAATCATGTTTATAAAGATGAATATAAGAGGCTGAGAAATGTAGTAAATAAGAAAATAAATACTGCAAAATTGAGTTACTTGAAAACTAAATTTGATAACTGTAAACAAAATATGAGGAAAGTATGGAGGGAAATAAATACTGTAATTGGTAAGAAAAACAAGAATTCTGTAGATGACGTTATATCTAAACATATGGGCACTGAGTATACCTCGAATGAAATATAGCAAATGAGTTCGGCCGATGTTTTTAATGAGGGTGTACGTAGTATTAAACATGATTGTTCTATAAAACATGTGATTCACAGAGTGGTCGAGCTACACAATCTCTTTATTTGAAAAGAGCAAGTTCAAGAGACGTGGAAAAGATAATAAAGGAGTTTGATAGCAAAAAAAAAGTCCCGGTGCAGATGGTATTCGAATGAAAGACTTGCAATTATGTGCTGGAAGTATTAGCCCTGTAAATTGCCCATCTCTTGAACCTGTCTTTCTCGTGGGGTTGTGTCCCGCTCCCATTAAAGCGCTCGATTGTTAGACCTGTTTACAAAAATGGCGATCACAAAGATTTCTCTAACTATAGACCTATTTCTATTTTGCCGTCAATAGAGAAAATAATGGAACGGTACGTGGCAGATTTGCTAATTAAATACCTAAATGATTTTAAAATAATTGATACAAAACAATATGGGTACCAAAAAGGGAAAAGTACAGGGAAACTGCTTGACGACTTCGCAGATATTGTAAAGGGGGCGTTAAACAACAACCTTAATGTTTTAACAATTTTTAAAGATTTCAGCAAAGCTTTCGACACGTTGTTGCACTAACGATTATTGCATGCTTTAGATATAGTGGGAATATCGGGGCCATCATTAGACTGGTTTCAAGATTATCTTTCAAACAGATGCATGGCTGTTAAAGTCAATAATGTTCTAAGCAAAAATGTTGAAATCACGTCAGGAGTTCCACAGGGAACTATTCTGGGCCCTTTGCTTTACCTCATCTATGTGAATGACATGTTAAAGGAAGTAAAGAATTGCTTTGCATTTTTGTACGCTGACGATACAGCGCTGGTGATAGTTCACAAAAATCTAGAAATTGCTAAAAAGCTATTGCAGCGTGATTTTATAAATTTGTTTGAGATGGGCTCACGATAATGGTCTAACAATTAATTTTAAGAAAACCAAAGTGATCTATATACACACTCCCTTTATGTCCCATCAGAAAATAGAAATTGTGTTTCATGAAAACGCCTGTTTGCATGCAAATCATAGAACGGATTACTGTCAATAAATGATAATTGTATGTGTAAAAGATACCTAGAAAACGTAACAGAATTTACGTATTTAGGTGTCATAATAGATCACAATTTCAAATGGAGTTTTCATATTGAGAAATTATGTAATCGGCTTAGATCAGCTTTGTATAGTATTAAAACTCTAAATCAATATGTCAAGGGGGGTGTTTTAAAAGTTGTCTATCACGCTCTTGTAGAGTCTATAATTAGGTATGGCTTACTAGCATGGGGTGCTACATCCGGTACATATGTGCAAGATATTGTTAACATTCAGAAACGTATTTTTAAGATCATGTATCCTCACAAGTATGGCATAAATGGTAATGTAGGTTTAATGTTTGTAAATGAACTACATGAATATATGATACTAACGAATAACTATTTTGACAAAGATTACTTAGCTGTGACGCAACATACATACGATACAAGAATAGAGATAGATTTTTAATACCGGCAACCAGATACAACACTTATGGAGATCAGGAAAGAAAATTATTGTACCTAATACTTAAATACCTTACCTGACAATTTAAAATCATTAAAATCTATGAATGAGGTGAAGAGGAAAATAAAAGAATGGATTATAAAAAGGGAATGAATATTATTGTCTATGATTTGTCTTTGTTTTTTGTTTTTGAAGTTATGTAATCTTTGTGGGGGGGTTGTATGGTAGTATAATGTTTCTTATTTGTATACTATTGTGTTACTCTTTAGTTTTAGAATGTTTTTCATTTTTTGTTATCTGAATTTATTGTATCACGAAAAAAATGAGAGTCAGAGATATTGTTTATATATGTTTTGTTGTTAAAGAGACTCTGCAGACAAGCTACGTAAGTAGTTTTGCGGAGTCTGAAATTGCTGTATTTTGTATTTTTTCCAAATAAAGAACAATTAAAAAAAAAAAAAAATACTACTACTACTACTACTTCTACTACTACTACTACTTCTACTACTACTACTACTACTACTCCTACTCCTACTACTATCTTATTCGTCAGTTTCAATTGGCCAGCGATTCTGACCAAACGAGTGGGGCTACAACGTTCATATTTTACATGGATATTAAGGTAATAGTGATGTAATTCCTTTTGAAAGAAAAAGTTTTAAAAAATTGCTGGAAGGCTTCCAAAAAAAGGTTTTTTAATAAGCCTTATACAGGCGTACAATCAACAAGTAACTATATAGTTACTTGACAATAATCGCCAACATTGTTTACAAAAAGCAAGTCTTTGGACCACTGTACTTTTTCATTCTATTGTTAATTAATAATACCATAGCAATTAATCGACTTTGATAAAATTACTATAGTTAAACAAATAATTTTGCAATGGAACTTGAAAAAGTAATGAGATCTCACACATAACAAAAGCTTGTAAAAATCTAGCCAAACCTTACACACTCAAAAGAAATGAGATCTAAAAAAAGGGCCAAGCTCATCTACCCTTCCACATTTGCGCATTCTTAATTCATAAACGTACAGTGTATCGTAACAACATCCTTGAAAAGCTTGGGAAAATAGAATTTGCATGACCATTACGTTAAAATTAATTAGAAAAAAAGATTTTGGATGAACTATTACGTTTAAATTAATAGTTGCAAATTCTATTTTGCCAAGCTTTTCAAGAATGTTGTTACGGGACACTGTACGTTTATGAATTAAGAATGCGCAAATGTGGAAGGGTAGATAAGCTTGGCCCCTTTTTTAGATCTTATTTATTTTGAGTGTGTAAGGTTTGGCTGTATTTTTACAAGTTTTTATTGTGTGGGATAGTATGAATACGGACAACCGCGAATCATTCCTAAACAACATAGCCTACAAACATTTAACATCTCTAGGGTGGCAAGATGTCCAAGAGCGTTTCAGGAAGTGTTGTGACTTATCTAGATAATTGTATCTAGATAAAATCTGTTATATATTATCTTTTCTAGATAAGTTTTTTTGTTGTTATCTTTTTCAATTATTGTATGAGCGAAGCAAAGACTTTTAATTTCACTGACCCCCCCCCCCCCCCCCCACAAAAAAAATAGCTCAAATGTTTTTTTTGTCTGTTCGTTTGCTCTCTACCAGGCAAATGGCATACGCGATCTTGATGAAAATTGGAGGGGACATTCGAAATCTCTGAACTTAGACCTGCCACTTTTTTGGGTACAATCGAATAAATATTTTTCATGAATCGTACTTTTACGATTTTTTTAAATTTTTAGGGGCGATATTTTCGTAACATTTGGGCCAATTCTGACCAAACGGGTTGGGCTACAAGGTTCATTTGATGAGCGAAGTGAAGACTTCAATTTCACTGACCTGACCCCCCCCCCCCACAAAAAAAAATAGGTCAAATGGTTTTTTTAGTCTGTTTGTTTGCTCTCTACCAGGCAAATGGCATACGCGATCTTGATGAAAATTAGAGTTGAACTTCGAAATCTCTGAACTAAGACCTGCCACATTTTTAGGTACAATCGAAGAAATATTTCTCGTGAATATCGTACTTTTACGAATTTTTTCCGATTTTTAGTGCGATATTTTCGTGATATTTGGGCCGATTTTGACCAAACGGGTGGGGCTACAACGTTCATATTTTACATGGACATTGAAGTAATGGTGATGTATTGCCTTTTGAAAGAAAAAAGTTGAAAAAGTTAGCCAGAATCCATAGAATAAAGGTTTTAATATGAGTTTTGTTATAAGTTCACTAGTTTACCACTTGTAAGGTGTCTGAGCAGGGCGATGAAAACGTGCTTTATGCTCAGCCCTGTAGATCATACTAAAGCGGAAGTCTATGCACTGCAAGGAGGCGGTGACTTGTAGTCTGGGACTCGGCCGTACGGCGGGTTGCCTGTCGCGCAGGCGTTCGTAGCATGGTATCCAACACCCCCACTCGACGGACGTCCTTCGCGCGGGTCGCTGGCTGCAAGTCCTATCTTCCCCGGCAGCGGTGCAAACCTGGGGCCCGGCAGTGGCTTTTTGGCTAGCTTACCCTTCACTAATGCACTTTTCCCGCGTGTCGCAGTCACCGAGTGCCATACCAGTTGCTAGATATTCTTTCTTCATTCTTCTGACGGCGTCGGGGTTTCAGAGTCCCATGCGTCTGTGCCATAGGTGGATGCAGTTCTCATGATTTTCCTCTTGGATAGCAGATTTGGCGCGTTGCCTCGTTTTGTCACTGTCTAGCCAGACTTCAAAGAATTGCTTTTTCCGGAAGCCTATGGTTACGGTTTCTCCGGTTTTTGAGACCGTGCACTGATTGCTTTCGAATTTTACTGAGATTAATAATGGTTAATGTGTTCACCGATATCAGGCTGCCGTCGAGGCTGGGGATGTACAGCACGCTTTTGAGCAATACGTACACGGGTCTCCTGGGTGATGGGCCCACCTTGCATTTCAGGAAGCCCTCACCCACTCCCTCGACTGCATGGAGCTCCCGTTTGCGAGTGAGACGGTGCACGACTTCTCCTCAAATCTTGAGAAAAATGCCCTTTCATTGGTCATGTGGCATGTTGCTCCCGAGTCAATGAACCATGTGGTTGTTTTCTTGACTTCCTCCGCCTTGAAACATACGTTGCGCGGTTCTTCATCGTTGCTTGATCCGGCCTCGCTTCTTATGGCGCTCTTGACTTTCACCCTGGTGAACTTTGTTTCCCTCTTGAGGGTCCAGCAGTCCTTCTTCAGGTGACCGGGCTTGTTGCAGTGGAAGCATTTCATTCTTTCCAATGTCCCGTATTGGGGTCCGGTTTTTAAGACAGTTTCATTGTATTCGACTCCCGATTCTGTTTCCGTTCTTCGGTTAAACTTGTCCTTAAGCTTGCCGATAACGAATTCGAGTGTTATGTCACCCTCGGGTCTAGCCTCAAGTGCTGTGATTAGCATGCCATAGTTCTCTGGCAGGCTACACAACAGGAGGGCTGCGACGAGGTTTTCCTTGAGCTCTTCGCCCAGTCCCCTGAGCTCATTAACTAACTCAAGCGTTCTGTTGATGTGTTCATCCATACTTTGCTCGCTTTTGAGCCTGAGACTGTATAGTATCCTGAGGAGGTACAATTTTGAGGTAAAGTTGGACCTTTTGTCCACCTTTCTCAGGGCCGACCACAATGATCGGGCGGACGTTTCATTCCGCACGTGGATCAGCTGGTCGTCCTCGAGATTTAGGCAGATAGTGGCCCTGGCACGTTGGTCTTTCTTTTTCCATGCTGGATCAGGCTGTGATGGCGTATCTTCCTCAATTGTGTCCCAAAGGTCGTCGTTGCTCAACAGCATTTCTATTTTGAGCTTCCACAGCTGGTAATTCTTATTGCTACGTTTTTGTTTGGAGACTTTCCCGTCCGCGGACGACATGGCTAGGTCTCGGATCTACGCCTAGGCTAGGCTATAGGTTAGGTTGGTCGCTCACCTGCTTAGGCGCCGACTCTGCTGCGGGATAAGCAGGGTTTTCGCCGAACAGTGCTGGGTGAGTGACTGATACACTTTTCCTACGGATTTAATGAACTAGGCCCATAACCTGTTATAAATTCACTAGTTTATCACTTTTAAGGTGTCTGAGCAGGGCGATGAACACGTGCTTTATGCTCAGCCCTGTAGATCATACAGAAACGGAAGTCTATGCACTGCAAGGAGACGGTGACTTGTAGTCTGGGACTTGCCCGTCGCGCAGGCGTTCGTAGCATGGAATCCAACAAGTTTTTTGAGATATATATAATAACAATTAACAAGTAACAATAGAAACTTGACAACAATCACCTACAATGCAATCACGCTAAAAATAATAAAATACAACCATTTGCAATGTGATTGTTTTTACATGACCTTTCATACGGGGTTCATAATTTTCCATTGATCGTTTGTGTTTAAAAAATGTTCTCCCCCCAAACAACAAAGGCTAGTTGTGATACGATTCCGCCATTTGTTTCAGATTGGAAATGTATTTGGACACGAATACAATATCGAGGATATACAAACCAACGTCTCTTACGCATCTAGACGCATCAGCAAAACATGGAGCTGTGAAGTAGGTGAAGAGTTCTGTAATGTCGGCTGTGGCGAGGTCGTTCTCTGCCTAGCAGACTCCGAGCTGTTCGTTCTGCAGAACTGCAGCGAGACCCCCATGACGCCCAAGTGCGACTCTTCCTCCCTGACGTGCGCGGCTGCTGCCACGGCGAGGTGCGACAAGGACGTCTCCTGCCACGCGGCCGGCATGTTCCCCCACCCCTTTGACTGTAACCTCTACATGTGGTGCGCGGACGCGCAGGCAGAACCCGTGTTCCGCTCTTGTCCCGTTGACTCCGGCTACGGCTACGGCTACGATTCTTTGACGACCCAGTGCCGTCTTTGGTCCAACAGCAGGGCGTGCAATGAGAAGCCTATACCGACTTGCCAGTACCAGGGACAGACGGGCGCACAGAGAGAGAACCCAAACATCTACTATATATGTATGCGAGAATCTAGCGGTGCTCTAGTTCCCTGGCTGTTCCGCTGTCCTCTGGGGTATGAGGTATTCGACGAGGGGACTGGAAGGTGCGAAGACGAGATGTGGTCATCACCCACCCCAATCACCACCCCGACCACCACCTGGACCACCACCCCGACCACCACCCCGACTACCACCCCGACCACCACCCCAACCACCACTCCGACCACCACCCCGACCACCACCTGGACCACCACCTGGACCACCACCCCGACCACCACCCCACCACCACCCCCACCCCCACCCCCACCACCACACCAAATTGTAATTGGACTTGTGCTTAGCTTTTCTACTTCCACTGCAGAGAGTCCAGAGTTCGATTCCCGCTATATGCAGCAGTTTTACAAGTTTTATTTACAGTGCAATTAACAAACTTCTATTACAAAATACCAGATTTTTCAATGTAAAAACCTGTAAATACATACAATCTATGAGTCCCTAAAACACAAAGTTATCGGTCAAAGACAATCATGTATAGATTAAAATCTTGGACCTTATTTTTTTCAATCAGTTACCCCTGGCAATCAGAAAATGTACATCTTTTTCGCTGAAAAAATGTATAAGTAATTCAGAATCACAGAGAATTATTGTTTAATTCATAAATGTCTCAAACTAGTGGTGGTTCTTATTGACTTAAATATTTGTTAATGCCTCATGTTTAAATTCCTCTGTATTAATAATATTTGTGAACACTATGTCTACTATAATTGTTATACCAATGAGTTTCCGCATCGTGTATTTTTTTTGACAGACCGCATGTCAAGAGATTATTCCTTACGCTGGCTTCCTATTATGTATAATTGAATTCTCTCATACTGTAAAACTTTGTAGTGATTAGTGATGTTATATTGTATACATGCAGGAATAAACTGAAACTGAAATTGAATTGAAATTGAAATTTTGACTTCTGATTTGGACGAAAGTCCATTAGGTCTTGGCTTAGGAATGTGTAAACAGTGACTTTGGACCCGTCCTAGCAACGAGGAACATAAACTTCTAAGGTTGTTCCGAATCAGCCTTGTTGATTCTGGTGCTGTCCGCGGGTGGAATCGTGTCCAGCTTGATTGATAGGTGTTTCCAACTTATTAATATGCCAATCTCTAGTTGGTCATTGTTCGCTCGTCGATGGTGTCGGCGCCTACAGGGTTGGGTTGGTTGGCATGAAATTTAATGTCCCCCACTAAAAATCAGTTCTGTGACTGAGGGGGTAGACTCTAAATACGAATTTACTTTTTATGTTTTTATTTTTTAAGATACCGGACCTATAACTTGAAACTTATTTCCATACCGTCGAGACCCGATGGGCAGAGGCGTAGCCAGGATTTTGATTCGTGTGGGAAGGGATTTCAGGAACAATATTAAGAAATTTGTAGAACTGACCAAGAAACAGTATTTAGGTAAAAGTAAACGTATCCTGGTACAAGGATGGTCTGGGGGCTTGCCCCTAGCCAGTGCGGGTCTAGCCCCAGAATTTTGTTAATTTATAACAAAATATGTTGGCATTTTACTAGTTTTTAGCGTGCTTTTGCGCTGTTTAGTATTATTTTAATACTTCTTATTTCAGGGAGGGGGGGTATCCTGATTCCCCCGTCGCTATGCGCCAGCCGATGAGCGAGACACCGACATGATTGATTGGTCGTACCATTGTTGGATGAGCGAAGCGAAGTTTCCATTCTAATACACCGGAGAAAAATCCGGAATGTTTTTGTTTTTTTTCTGTTTGTATTATTGTGTGCCTGTTAACACGATTCCGGCTAAACCGAAACTCCAATTGCGATGACATTTTATGGAGGTCTTCGAAATCTCTGAGCTTAGAACTGCCACGTTTTTTAGCGCAATCGAAAAATTTTTTCTCATTAAAATCGCAATTTTACGTTTTTTTTTTCGATTTTAAATAAAATTTCTTCGACTTATAACACCTACATGCTTAATCCGATTGTAATGATTTTTTCACAGAACCTTAATTTTATGAATTGATATGTTCGTGTGAAATTTGAGCCCAATCGAAATATTATTTTTTATGAAAATCGCAATTTTGGCTTTTTGTCGTTTTTTAAATTACGCTCATCCAACAACGCGCCTGAAAAAGCGTTTGCGAAGCTTCCTAGTTAGCTCATACTTCGTCATTGATCGTGTACACTGTACACCATACTATAAGCCTACTCGTTGTAAGGTGTATCATGAACACCGGTAGTTTGTTAAGACAGGTGCACACACTTCGATTGATAACCATATACTTCATTCTGAACATCTTCATTCCTAATATGATTGGATGAGCGTAGCGAGCGAAGCGAGTGAAGCGAAGACTTCAATTTCACCGACCCCCCAAAAAATTTAGCTCGGGTGTTTTTTTGTTTGTTTGTTTGTTTGTTTGTTTGTTTTTTTTTTTTTTTTGTATTTCTGTCTGTTTGTTCGCTCTCTACCGGGCAAACGGCATATGCGATCTTAATGAAAATTTAACAGGACCTTCGAAATCTCTGAACTTAGACTTGCTACGTTTTTGGGTACAATCGAAGAAATATTTCTCATGAATATCGTACTTTTACGATTTTTTTCGATTTTTTGTGCGAGATTTTCGTGCCATTTGGGCCAATTCTGACCAAACGGGTGGGGCTACAACGTTCATATTATACATGGACAATAAGGTTATGGTGATGTAGTACATTTTGAAAGAAAAAGTTGAAAAAGTTAGCCAGAATCTACAGAAATAAAGCTTTTAATATAAGTTTTTTGATTTTTTGTGCGATATTTTCGTGCCATTTGGGCCAATTCTGACCAAACGGGTGGGGCTACAACGTTCATATTATACATGGGCATTAAGGTTATGGTAATGTAGTACCTTTTAAAAGAAAAAGTTGAAAAAGTTATCCAGAATCCATAGAAATATAGCTTTTAATATAAGTTTTTTACGATAAATAATACCAATTGACAAGAAACAATAGAAGCTTGACAACAATCACCTACAATGCGTAAGCAACAAAACAAAGCACTTGTAAAAGTAAAGATATCCCACGCAAACTAAAAACTTCAAAAAGCTCATCCATCAACGCGGCGAGACTTTAGCGTTTTCCTAGTTATGATATATGCCACATTCATCTATTATGTCTACATAGACTCCAATGTATTGTATGCCCTGTTCTTTCATCCCAAAAACATTGTTGGACATGCAACTCATTGATCCACTTCATTTAATTTTGTTTACTTTAATCAAAAGCGCGTCAACCGTAGGTCATAATGCACCACTGTAGCCTAGGGATGTAGGTAGGAGAGTCACATGCTGGCGCGTCAAGCGTAGGTCATAATGCACCACTGTAGCCTAGGGATGTAGGTAGGAGAGTCACATGCTGGCGCGTCAAGCGTAGGTCATAATGCACCACTGTAGCCTAGGGATGTAGGTAGGAGAGTCACATGCTGGTCAGAACCCGACACGAGTAGGTGGGTTCCCACTTCGCCGTTTTCATTGTCGTTTGTCATTGTCGTCATCGAAGGGGAAGGAGGAAAGGTCACCGACGACGAATGCCAGAGCTCGCCTCTAGTTTTGGGAAGTTATGTACTCCCTTATTTACTACTGTTTGCGAGATGGACTTTTTCCCTTTCCTCGCCTTTTACGATTAGCAGAGCCATGCTCTACTGGGCCATATTCTTCATCGAACCCTTAGTCGGGGGAACTTCATTTAATAAACAGACTATCATTACTGTATTATTAGTATTAGCAGTTTTAGGGCGCTTTAACAGCTAAGATTATTCGTGTCTCCAAGATAAAACCATTTCTATAAGTGTGAGCTACCACCATTTATACTTCTTTCTTTCTTTGTACAATCATGGGTCTGAAAGGATTAACAAAAGTTATTTTTTTAATGTGCTCGTAAACATTTTGGTGCCAGTTGCAACTCGTTAGGGTTCCAGACTAAACCGCCGCGTTTTGCGTAAAAACTTGGTTTTCTCGAACAATTTAAACGAATCGATAGACACTAGACACAAAGCTTTTCACTTAAACTGCCATGGATTTACACATGCAATACTATTAATGAGGATATGAAGGATTTAGTCTGGGTCACTTTCAAGCTGTACCAATGGCTCAATGATTTGCATATGGGGTTGTGAGTTGCATTACTATGTCAAATTAGGTTCACAATCGTAATAGGTTCGTCCATAACCAAAAGATTACACATAACTCAGACATTTTAAATCTAATGTTTACTGTGTATTACAAGACAAAACAAAGCAAGAGAAAGGGAATACATAACAGTCAGGCGATTACATTCAGGTAAAATGCACGGAGGCCCGTAATCTTCTTAAGAAATCTTCCATGTCTCCGAAAGGATTTTGGAAGAAAGCCAGCAGCTTTTGAAGGTTCTCTAAACTATCGGCCATCTTTCGGAGCTGGATGATGATTTTCGAAATCCTATCAGAAACGTTTTGCATCGGCGACTTTGTTGTTGTCGAGAGGGGACTGGTAGTGGTGGTGGTGGTGGTGTCCTCTCGCTTCACTCGCCGCTGCAGTCTGGACAGAGAAAACACTTTCAGGGTAAAATCCGAAACAAGCTTCACACGCGATGCGCTGGAGTCGCTTTCGAAGCGCGCTGGAGACGCTGGAGGATTTTTGACCAGCACTATACCAAGCATTTGGAGTCCTACTTTAAGAGGGTTCACCACCCTTTTGATAGTTAGTAAATAGCGGTTTGCTCGGCCAAAAAGCATCCTACGTATAAAAAATTTTGCAAACTTGTCAATAAAGCATACATGGACGTTCCAACAGTAATAGATTTTCAAAATTTTGACTTGATCAACCAGAAAAAATTCACGAATATAGTCAATTTTGGACTTTTTAACAAAATTGAAATTCGTGAAATCTAATTTATTTTTTATAAATTATTTCAAAACAAATTTTAGGAATGTGTTACTATAGAAACCTTTATTTCTTTCTTGAGATATGTTCAAAATTTCTAACAACTGTGATGTCATTCAGCCGAGCAAACAGAAATTTGCCTAAAAAAGGGGTGGTGAACGCTCTTAAAAATTAGTTTTTTAGCTGAGGATAGACGTTATAAATCAAAATAAATCAAGTCCAGGGGTCGGAGAAAAAAAAGCGTTGATGTAATAAAATTAAGTGGACAAAGTTGACTGTTAAAGAAAAAGAAGTTAAAAATGTGAGTGTCGCTTGAATAACCAATGAAGAACACATTTAAATAAGGACGGTTTTAGCCAAGAAATTGTTACATATGTTTGAATGTAGCCATTTTCTATATGCTTCGCCCTTTCCAAAACACGAAGCGCTCTCTGTACTTTAGTCCTCCATCTTTGCGCTTTGACCAAAGTGCACAAAGCTCGTTTCGGAATACACCCTCAGATGAGACATTGAGACAGTGGCATAACTACGGTGGTGGTATAATGGTGGGTAGGCCTAAATGTGAATATACAGTGTATACCAAAAAAAATACACTCCTCAGTCTACCTAAAAAATGTATTCAGGGAATTTTGCTATATGATTTATAAGAATATGTCTTGGTAAAAATGACTCATGAGGAAATCCAATGTACAGTCAAGGCCCGTATCCTAATTATATTTTTTTAAACTTATTCCCTGACACTGTCATTCCCATAACAACAAAAAATAACACAATGCCACAATACAATAGTTTCGAACCCTGGCCGAGGCAAAACTTTTGCCACAAATTGCTAGCAAGTATGCTTTTCAAAAAAGTTTTAATTTTCCCTCATATGAATTTATAGCAACCATCAATATGCTTTCCAAAAAGATTTCATATATCCTAATATGAATTAATAGCAACTTTTGAACTGGTGTGTCCCGACCAAGGATTGTAGACTATGACAAAAGGTAAACTCACTGTCTCATGCCAAACACCCTGACGACAAAGTCAGCATCCGTGTCATCTGTGGAAGCCACACTCAAGATGGCATATCTCTTCCCCGGCCCTCCGCCAATCAGCTTACTCGTCGTCTGGTTGCCTAGCGACGAGAGGTCGCGCGTGGCGATACAGGATATCCTGTCTCCGGGATCTCCACCGTAAGCCACGATGAAGGGTTCCGGCGAGTCGGTCTTAGTGGAGGCGTGTTGCTCCATGAGGACCTCGCCGTCACAGGAAGCTCCGAGGCGGAAGATGCCAGTAGCGGTGGCTAGGGGCGACCAGGCACTCAGGACCAGCAGGAGGCAGGGACATAGCGAGACACGGCGAGGTAGCATTCTGTATCGGTGGAAACAACAACCACAACTGTAGTTCGTCATAGAGTTGGTCACCAAAACCTAGAGATGTTTGAAATGTTATTGTTTATGTTGTAATGTTGGTACTGTGTAATTCAAATTAAAGAAATGGCTTCTATTATCTAGCAATGTCAACGTATTTTATCCCTGTTTGTAAGCATTTCATCACATTAACGATTTCAAAAAGGATTGCGCATTTGTGTTCATAATAGAGCTCAATAGGAATGATAAAATAGAATGGCATACGATATCAAGGTGGAGGATACACTAAGACAGCGAGGGGAAGCCAGTGTATTTTTCAAACTATATGCAATTTCTGGCTTTTGGCAGATATCCCTTTCTTCCGATTCTTCTCACTTTACAACTTTTATTATCCCCTCTTAGAGATATAAGTTTAATCGTATTACTTTTGGTATTACTTCAGCCCCTGAACATTTCCAACGCAGAATGAGTGCCATTCTAGAGGGACTTACACGAAGGCTATGCTACATATGAAGATATCCTAGTCTGGGGTACCACACGCATTCTTGTCCCATTCTCTATAAAAAAAACAACGTAAACCACTGCTTTTCAGATATTTCAGTTAGCTTCCATCTTTCCCTGCCTGTATGCAACTAGTTCGGCCTGGGAACGCTTTATAGCGCTAGTGTATGATCATTCCATATGGATCCCAGAATATAACATTCCATCCTCGCAAGCTACCGCTGTGCAATATCCACAGGTCATTAGAACCACATTTCATTGTCAATAGCATCTCGTTTTTGCCATCCATTGTGTGTGTTTAAAGCTCTAATTATAGATTGCTTTGTATTGCTGCTAATTATTATTGTAATTTGAATAGCTATCACATATACCTTTTAATACTGATACTTGAGGATAGCAATTGAGACTTAATTTATTTACCCCAGGTTAATCGACGTCCATTTAAAGGCGTACAGTAAAGGACTTATTAACCCCCACTCATCTCCACTCGAGCCATGGCGAATCAACCCACCCTGTGGTCAATATAGAAGGTCTGGGCTCAGGTAATCTCACAAAGAGTTGACCATATTATCTCTCTCTCAATAAACTCCCCTAATCCGAAATCGTACTTTTACGCATGTGTCTGC
Source organism: Sweltsa coloradensis (assembly GCA_024449915.1). NCBI lineage: Eukaryota > Metazoa > Arthropoda > Insecta > Plecoptera > Chloroperlidae > Sweltsa > Sweltsa coloradensis. Next base: position 121,979 of record JAMZAV010000741.1, read on the forward strand.
ATTTATGTAATTAGATTTATTTAGTTGTACTACTTTCAAAATCAGTTTTTTTACTGAATAGGATAGTCTGATAGATGTTTAATAAAAAAAACACACAATTAATTTTCTAGTGTTTGATATTTTTACTTTATTCAGCAAGAGGTATTTACTATTTATCTTTCTACCCTTGCGCCGCTGCACCAGTCAGGTCTGGAATCTGTGGTGGGGGTAGAAGTTCGTTTTTCCTGGGACTAATCTCTACTTGTTCTCGACTGTAGCTCTTACAATGGCTCTGTGGTGGGGGTAGAAGTTCTTTTTTACCCGTGGCTAATCTCTACTTGTTCTCTACTGTAGACGAAGCACAGGGAAGCAGCAAGAGAGTAACAGTGAATGTTAGAAGAGGAGATGGGTACTGATTCTAGAAGAAATAAGAAAATATTGTGAAGGACTAAATTAAATCACTAGGGTAAACATATCAAAATGTGAGAAAGGTTGAAACCGTTGAGGGGGGGGGGGGGGATTTCACAACCACAATAATATAGTGGTGGTTTGAAATCTACAACGAAGTGAGTGAAGCAAAGACTACAATTTGACCACCCCTATTTATTTTTTAAAATGCCTTTTTGTTGTTTAACGTCTTCATTAAGCACTTAAGCTATTCGAGACGATAAGATGATGAGATCACGATGAAGGAGGATTTAAAAAAGATGCCTTAAGCGGGTTTCGAAACCACGCCCTCGTAGAGCCATACGCTTCAGACCAGAATAAGAATTGAAGAAACGACGCATAAATCTGTTAATACTTCAAGCAACTTTAATGTCTAATTGGATGAGCGAAGCGAAGATTCCATTTCACTACACTGGAGAAAAAAATCAGGAATGTTTTTTTTTTCTTCTTTTTTTTGTATTTTTGTGTGTTTGTTAACACGATTCCGGCTAAACCGATATTCCAATTGTGATGAAAATTTGAGGGGACCTTCGAAATCTTTGAACTTAGACCTGCCACGTTTTTGGTACAATCGAATAGATACTTCTCATGAATATTGTACTTTTACGATTTTTTTCGATTTTTAGTGCGATATTTTTGTGACATTTGGGCCGATTCTGACCAAACGGGTGGGGCCACAACGTTCATATTTTACATGGACATTAAGGTAATGGTGATGTATTGCTTTTTGAAAGAAAAAGTTGAAAAAGTTAGCCAGAATCCATAGAATAAAGGTTTTAATATGAGTTTTTTAGGTTTATAATAACTATTAACAAGTAACAATAGAAACTTGACACAATCACCTACGATGCATTAAAAAAGCACTTGCAAAGGAAAAGTGGTCCTACGCAAACTAAAAACTTACAAAAACGCTCATCCATCAACGCGGCGGGACTTAAGCGTTTTCCTAGTAGTAGGCATATTCATCTTCATTCTTAGTGTACTGTCTAGCTGTCTATTACATCATAAAAAACTGTTACAACACTCACTAACTTATCACTTCAACAATCAAGCACTCATATCATATCAACCTTGCTGTACGAACTGAATCTGATATACAGTGCAGATGCACTCATTAATAACCAACATGCTATGATTGATTGATTCATGTCTCTATTAGATAAGGATGAAGGATTACCAAGAGCCAATGTCTTATACGGGATTCGAACCCACGTCCTTCTACTAGTGTCACACGCTTCGGGCCTGCACCCAAATCGTATGAGCCACCGCGGACGGATAACATTGTAATACTTATTACTTGTATTTATGTATTACAAAGCCAAAGGCATAACATATAATATGGCATAACTATAATATACGAGTTGCAATGTTTGCAACGTTAACAATTGATACTTCTCGTAATTTTGTGAATCAAGTGAAGGAAATAAGAGAGAAGATTAATTTGTGAAGATAAATAATTAAAATTTAAAATTATTATCACGAAATCATCTAAAGGAGTTTGTTTTATTTAGGAGAAGGGAATTTAAATTATATTTAAAGAGGCCAAGTGAATTCTAGTATTTATTGCTGCTGTTAATTTATTAAATATTGCACTTGGTGAGTCGGGCTTTTGTCGTAAATTGTATGGTTAGATTTTGGGATGAAAAGTTAGTATTAGATCTAGTTAACTGGAGACTTGTTGATAGTATTAACTGGATAATGGTCAGGATTTGAATAAACAAAAGTTGCTACCTTGATAATTAGCTTAGATGTTAGTGTGAGCATACGTATATCTGTGAAACGAGCTTACTTGGCATGGTAAGCTGATGGTAAGCCCGAGGACACTTACTGTGGCCCTCTAAACGGATTAGTATACTCGAGAGCACTTGCCGAGAACCAGTGCGGAAGTTATTAATATAGTTTTATTTGGTTTGTATCGCGCTAGTCGATTATTTGTACTGTATGAGAACATTTGAGGAATAAAACAACTTAAGGTGAATCAACCGTGTTTTGCAATTTCGTTAAAATGAGCAACTCAGTTCAAAAATGATGAATGGAATTTAAACTTGGCTCTATTAGAACATCAAAACAATTTTCTCAAATTTATCTGATCGGGCACATTGAAAATATTCTCTTCAAAATAACATTAAACTTTAGTTCCACCTAGCAGACCATTGAACGTAGGTAGTTGTGTTTCAGTTATATTACTTTCCAACTGGTTTATTCAAGGTTTCCGAGAGAAAATATGAATTTTTCTCAATTTTTTTACTGAACCGGTATTTTGTATAAAACGAAAAAATTCGTAGGAAAGACAATAATTTTCTTTTAAACTTTTTTTCTCCCAAACACTTTCAAGAAAAAGTTGAAAATAATCTCACAGAAGCACATGCCATCTACTTTGAACTGAAGTTTAAAACTATTTTGAAGTGGCAATATTTGTCGTGTGCCCGATCACAAAATCTTGGAAAATTTTTTGTAATGTTCTAAACTAGGCCGATTTGCGAACGCTTTTTTCAGTCGCGTTGATGGATGAGCTTTTTTGTAAGTTTTTATAGTATACGTGGGATCTCTTTACTTTTACAAGTCCCATTTCAAAATCATTTTTGTTATATTAGGATAATTTTTAAGTAGCATTAATTGCAGGATTAAATTCCATTCACCATATTTTAACTTAGTTGCACATTTGAGATAATTATAATAACCTGTTTATTCACAACTTACTAATACTATCACTCACCTAATCTCGGGCGCAGTATGGACTATCGCCTTTCACCTACAGACCACCACAACAATGCACTCAGCCGCGAACACTCGCGTATATATCCACTCAGCTAGATTTGAATATTAAACCACCACACATTGCGCAAGAGGTTGAAGACGCTAAATATTACCCGGTAATCAATCTGATAACCCTGCTCAGTTCGGCAATTAGTGTTTTCATATGCGCGGGTGACCCAGAACTAAGATCTGGCGCAACAATAGCCGATCCCCAAGGCTACGTGCCCTAGTCCCAAATACTCTACGGGATTACTCATTACTACTGATTAATATTAATGTTATTGACACTTACAAAATTAAATTACTTCACTTACACAATTTATTACGTCATACATTTAATAATGAGGGCATCAAATGTGTACCATCTACTTTACGCTAGAGCCTATATACAGTAATTATTCTAATTTAATTTTAAATTCAAATACACTAAAAAACCACTTTGAATATAATTTTTTAAAATGACAGTGTAGGTAATGCGTAAGGTGTGGTACTCTGATTTGGCGATCACTGGCTCGAATCCCTCCACTGGCAATGCTGACTGAAAAGTTTTTTGAGGATTTCTATATTTATTTACGCGAATGAGTCCTTTAACAGTCATCGGACATCCCTTTACAATTAATAACTTTTCGTGGGATAGCCAGCCCAGGGTGCAATTCATGCCCCTATTCAGGTGTCTACCTAGGTATGTTGCGGACAGGACAATTATTGTGAAGGGATGTCCGAGGACTGTTTAGGACTCAATCCCTTTCGCATTAACGACTGAGGGAAACCTAGGAACAAACCATCAGTCAGGATTGCCCACCTCGAAGGGATTTAAACCAGGGACCTCCCGAATCAGAAACGCGCGATTAGCGCTCGAGTCAATTTACTGTCGATTCCCTTTACAATTGTCCAAATTCCAAAATACGCCTGAAAAGGGGCACCGCATGCATTGCTCCCTAAACAGGTCTCCCACGAAAAACATTAGTTAAAAAGAAATTTAACAAAACGTCCTATATAACCAAAGCTTTTCAAGGAACTCGTAGCTTCATTACTGGTTAGTTGGATAATCAATAAGAGGACTCTATGCCTTGCATTCGCATTAACAACCGATGAACCTTCAGTCAGGATTGTCGATGGCGAGGTTCGAACGTAAGACCTCTCGAATCCGAGTCTCGCGCTTTACGATTGAGCTACACATATTATTATCATTCTGTGTCTGATTTAAATGAAACAGAAATTTGAATAATACGGGCTGAATTAATGAGGATTTACTTTACAAAGGGTCGATATTACAATTTGGCAAATAAGGAAAGTTATTTGTAGCAAATAAGCTATTTACCATTTGGATTTCGAAGATACTATTCGTGGTGGTCGTCTTGGTGTGGTGAAATCAGATGGTTTTAAGTTATTGTGATCACAAATACAGCGGTGTAACATGCTCAAAAGCATTGAAAGAAGGGCAAAACTATGTATACGCTTGGCATGATTAAATGTCTATGTCTGCCTCTGATGGCCATAAAAGGCGGCATGATTGGTGAAGCCTGTGGGGGACAAGTCGTAATCTGGGCGCTTCTAAATTTGAACACTTAACTTAATCTTAAACTTAATTAAATGCACACCAAGCCAATCCTGTCGACGTCGACGCCATCGCCGAGCTAGTGCGTCTGCGGGCGACGCCACAATTAACAAGGCTAGACTGGGACTTTATTGCTCCAAAGTTGCCCTTTACATAGCTTACCCATGTCAAGCATATCAAGTCAAGCTTACCCAAATCAACCTTACCCAAGTCAAGCTTACCCAAGTCAAGCATATCAAGTCAAGCTTACCCAAATAAACCTTACCCAAGTCAAGCTTACCCAAGTCAAGCTTACCCAAGTCAAGCTTACCCAAGTCAAGCTTACCCAAGTCAAGCTAACCAAGTCAAGCTTACCCAAAGCTACCCCAAGGATTTTGGGTTCAGAAATTCTGTCTCAAACGTGAATCGAACCTGGGACTTTCTTCATTGGAAGTAGGGACTCTAGCCTACAATCTAGTTATGAAATAATAGGATCAAGAGCAACGATACCTTTCAAACAAAATGAAAGTTTTATTTGTGACAACGCTTTAGAGGGCAAAAGACTGGGACTCAAAATAATGCTCCCTACCTTAACAATTTGAAATTGGTGATTTTTAAAAAGGATTTGAGAATCGTTTATATATTTTTCCTTGATCTTTTAGGGGAAAAAATGCTGATTTTGGATTCCAAATTAATATCAAATTTGGGGGGAAAACGAAATTTGAATTTATTTTCAAAGATAAGATTTTTTGGTTATTTTTGTTTTAACATGTTCCCAATTGAATCTACTACAGGGGAAAATATATCCGGGATATCCCGAAAATTTGCGTATTTGTGTGTTTTTTATACAGAATTTGATTTTTAAACCATTACAAAAATCCTTCTTACCTTTAGAATTCAGTGGGAAAAAAATCTACCAATTCCGAACAAAACTAAATAGGATTTTACACGGGTTAAAACTTAAAAGTATGAAAAACTGTCAGATACAATAGCTTTGTTTGTTTGTCCTATACCAGGTTCACATATTTACTCCTGGAATCGTCCGGATGTACGTCATAAAACCGGAAATAGGAGTAATAAGTAAGCGTTACGCCCAGTTGGACAAACAAACATATTTGCACCCAGTTTTGACATTTGACGAGGCTACGAAGGCCTAGAGCCTACATACCACACGATGATAGGCTAATAGGCTTTGGGCCTAGTATATTTTTCAATATTTTGGCCTAGATAATAGGTTTCTAGTACATTGTTGACTGTTGTACATAACATTGCTAAACGTCTTTCAAGCAGACCTATCCTAGTTTTAGGTTATGTCGGCCCTGGGCTTAGGTTTTTGCTTAACGGTTGAATAATTGGCATTGTTCCTTTAAAGAAAGGCCGTGAAGATTCATATAATCATTGGGAAAGATATTGCTCGGCCCGGCTTTTTCCATTTTAACTTCTAGCTTCTTTCTTAGCTTCTCACTACACAACCAAGCCACTACAAACTTTAAAAATGGCGCAATATTTTGTTGTTTTACACCCACTCCTGCTAAATAAGCAGGTGTAAAAGTGTTACTCCAGTCGCAGTTGTGGTAACTTACAACAGGACAAAAAAACGTTTCTGGGTTGTGACAGGTACATTTACACCAGGACAGAAAAACGGGTTTTCGTGAAAAACTTACACCTGGTGTAATAGAAACAGGACAAACAAACAAAGCTAATGTGTGTAGCTTTTAAAAAGTGGCGGGAGGGATTAATTTTGATTTTTCTTATACGACCAAAGCAAAAAATAACAAGAATGAATAAATCAAAATTGTATTTTTCATGTTGTACTTCATAATTCATATACTAAACATTTTAGTTTCTTCTTGTAATTTTAAAATCAATTGTTAACACGTGACATGTGAAATGTATAAGTTCACTGGAATGAATTTTAATTGTTATTCTGATTAAGAGTTAAGACTATTATTACTATTATTTTTATTTTTTTAAGTTTAATTTCAAATGTATTGTGAATGAAGGTAGTCTTGATTAAATAACAGGGGCATTTTTAACAATTTATAAATAAAGTTATGCCGATACTAACAACTTATTCATTTTAAAACCAATACATAACAAAAAAGAGAACATAAGGTTATTGAATTCCAGCCTATTATCATAACTATAAACATAGCGTCTGCATTTCTTATTAGCATTTGCATGGTAAGAGTCTAGGCCTGCCCTGAACTCATTAAGAGGCGTAACATATGTAATAACATCACTGCTAAGATAGGTGTCGTACGCGCGGTACGTGACCTAAATAAGTGGAGGCGGCATCAGACAATATACCACGCAGAGATTTCAGCCATTAGTGACGCGATAATGTTTGCTAATTGCAGTCTTATAGACTTTATAAAGCCTCATATAAATTTATATTTCATTCATTCATAATCTGCTCATATTTATACAGATGTGCATTGCACACATGTGATCTGGGAATGCACATTAAGTTCATATTATGTCGCAACCATAAATATAGAACACCAATAATATTAATAACAAAATGATTGTGAAATGTGTTCGGAGGTTATTACGGTCTGGAGGAAAATTAGGTGTATTTTGTTGCTTATCATCTCTATTTATGCACTAATGCTATTGAAGGCGTTGAGTGGTGATAGATGAGGATGAAAGACGACCATTCGTTATGCGGGATTCGAACCCACGTCCTCTTAGAACCATCGTTTCGGAACAGCGCCGTAATCGTATGAGTATCCGCGGTCGGCAAATGTGTTCTTAAGATTCAGATTCAAACATTTTTACGCTATGAAATTTGTTAAATATTAATTGTTATGAAATTTAAATTTACAACAAAGTGTATTATGATCGTGTAACAGAGTAATTAATTTAATGATGAATGGCGATATATTATGGAGATTAGAGAAACGATTATTGATTTCCAGGTTTTTGATGCTAAATTGAACATTTATTTTGTAAGATGCTACAAAATCCCAATTTTCTCGAAAATAATGTTTTTTCATACCCATTGAAAACTACTTATATAAGCAAAAGCATACTCAAAGAATTGAAAGGTTCCTATAATTCTTCATTTCACCATTCGAAGTACAAGAAACACCCCATATTTATTGTTTTGGTGGAAATGAAAAAATATATGGAACAAAAATGCTATATTTGGGAAAAAAAAATTATAAATATTTTAAATCGAAAAGCTAAAAAACGTATTTCTAGTGATATAATATAACACTGAAATAATAGCATATATTTCTAGAATAAAGAAAATGGAAACATTTAAAATCCAATTTGGTAAAGCCTTTTCATTCTTCGACTCTTCATATCAGTGGGGTGGCCGACTTGAGATTGTGATGTGATATCAGGGGTCATTCTTCCACGATTCTATTTCCAAATTCAGCTCATCCATAACCATCTTATTGAAATCCTTACTTTTCACCTCTTCAATATCCGAAAAGGCGACTATCTTAAAAAACTCCTCTAGAATGTGGTTCCTCACGTCTGGCTCTCCTCCTTCTTTCTCCTCGTCGGATATCCTCGTCTCCAGCTGACGAGCAAGTTCTTGCGAGAGAGGACTCTCCATATATTTGACAATTGCTGCGTAATATTTACTATCATCGCACTTGCCAACACATTTCATTTTCTCGCCAGACCTCGTGATTAACATTTGAGGGTAGATTTGATCTATGATCGTCTTGTTTGTTTCTTCCATGATTGATTCAAGCACATGGTCAATCTTGGATATGCTTTCTTCAGGGTGTAACCTCTGTAGGGTAAAACGGACACTCGGTGATGCAACAGAGTATAAATTGACCTCCCGGGGGTCGGCGGGTTTGTTTTTCTCGCCATCGGTTTGGCGAATACTCATGGCTTCACCTGGAAATAAAACATGACAATTTAATAACCATATATTAGTAGAGTCACGATCTTTGATACTGGCGTTGATCCACGGGTGTTCGCACTGTCCATACCACTGATTGCTATATTTCATATTAAAAAATATCGTGGTTATCGCTCACTCGTCGATTAAGTCGGGGCCGACAGGGTTGGCTTGGTCGCTTTGGTTAACTGAGTGGGTAAACTCTATAAATACAATTTTTTTTTTTTTTTATTATTTATTGTACGAAACAGTTTTGAATTTGAACAGAAGAATGAAGATTCGCGTTCGGTGGTTTCTTTCGCGCAAAAGTTTTTATTACTCCCTGATTTCCTGTTCCTGATTTTTGTCAAACCTTCATATTCGTTTGAGTAGGATCGTCTAATAAATCAGTTTTTTCTTTTTCTTTTCGTTTTTCATTTTTTCCTTTTTAAATATTTGGTCCGTTAATTCGTTTCATTTCATATGGAATTTGTTACCAAAATTATTGTCATAATATTGTGATTAGATTTATTTAGATATCCTCTTTTGTAAATCAGTTTTCATAACGGAATAGGATAGAAGGTAAATAAACAAACAAATAATAAATAATGATTTTTCATGATTATAATAATAATATCAGATTGTTGGATTTTTTGGTTCAAGGGCGCCCAAATTTTTTTTCATATGAACATTTTACTTTTTATAATTCTATAGTATATTATAGTAGAATAGTCATTCAGGCTAGCACCACGTAACAGCTTTGCTTATCGTAGACCTGCTATTGAATAACGGTTAAAACTAGTAAATACTAACAGTCTTGTTACCTTGATTTATGATAAATAGTTCAATTTTTTCAAAACGGTGTACACTTGTTTATAATAAGGTTAAATTCGTTGTGATATTAATACAAAAGTTGCTATATTGAAAATAAAATCGGGAAAGCTGGACAACAGCTATCTCTCTTAACAGAGAATAGTTGGAAATGTTATACTTTTACCCTGTATCAGTCAAATGAACAAAACATTACCAACTAAGTGGTACACATATAGTATAAAATAATACCACCACCTTTCAAAATCTACACAATTAAATCTGCCATGTTGTTCATACTTAACACCCTGTCGAAAATCTGATTTGTTATGTTCTGAATTGGAGTAGCATTTTTCCTCACTAAATTCTAATGATTAGAACGATTTTTGTAATTGATCAAAAACCGAATTGTGTATAAAAACACAAAAATACCCAAATTTCCCGGATGTCCCGGATATTTTGTTTGTCCCCACCCTTTTTTATATTTTATTCATTCATTAAATACATTTAATATCATTTTTATTTGTTAACAAAATTGTTGTGTTTAAATGCATTGTTGTTGTAATGCTACTATTTCAAATATGACTTAAATGTAATTTATTGTAGTTTCTGCATCTATATTATTAGATATTTTAGTTGTCCTCCTTTGTAAATCAGTTTTTATTACTGAATATGATAGACGTGAAATAAATATTAAATAAAATAAATAAATAAAACATGCAAAACATTTGAGAAAAAATTAAAAATTGAAAAAAATCGAATTTTGAAAATATTATACTCAAATTTTAGATTTTTTCAACTTTGATGCCAATTTGGAATTCAAAATCAGCATTTTTTCCTGAAAGATCAAGAAAAAAAAATCTATAAAAAAATCACAACATTCAAATTGTTAAGGTAGAAAGAAAAATGTTGGGTCCCAAATTATGCCTTATAAAGAGTTATAATTACTAACACCCACAATCGGACCTCTGGCGAACCCTAAAATAAGTTCGAAAGGGAAAAGCAGACCCTGCAGGGTATCAAAAAGTAGACACCTCACCTTCAGAAGGTAGATGCACCGCCCACACTGCTGCTATGATGACCAAGAGCTGGAGTTTCATGGTGGCGGTGGGTAGACTGTTCAAGACACTAGACTGTTAAGTACAAAGCACTTTCCAGAATAAGTATACTCCCGTGAACAATCGCAGATAGACCAGTAGTTCACCTTGGTTGAGTAAAGTACAATTGGAGTTGAATAAAAAGTTTGATTATTTACATCAACCTATTTAATTATTACCTTCTTCGATTTATTGATGTTTGCCGCTTAGGGGGGAAATAAAAATAGACTTAGCGTAAATAAATGGAATCGCATCGCAAACTGTGATTATACTAAAACTACGACGCATGATTATAGAGAGTGTTGCAATGCAAATAATAAAATTCATGGCAAAGACAGCAATATTAGTCTGTATAATTAATTTCGTCACTGTTATAAATTAGTTAAGGATTGTTTAATAAGGTGACATGATTGTAATAAAATATGGAACATATTTTATGTTCACTTACTTTTTTAGAATTATCTTCAGAATATTTTACCTTATATTTTTCAAATTATTGGCCATGATACTGATATAAATTTATTTCCATTTATATTAGAAGCCAATTAGGTCTAATTAAGGTAGAAATAATATAATTTTCAAAGTAAAATTAAAGCAATGATCATGAATCAAAGAGGAGCAAAGACGAATTGATTTAAGAACTAATAATTTTCGGTTAATTGCCTTGGTGTATGTGTAATGTAGATTTCTCTACTTTGCTTATTGATATTATTAGTTCGGGGCCTGGTGAGACCGGGAGCATTGAGTACAGACTACAATATATACTCAATGGGGTCACAAACCGTTGCCATGTAGTTGCTAGGGAGTGGGAAGATATACACCAACACCAGACCTCAGTCAGACTAATATTGCGCTGAAATAGAAACCGTTGTCATGCAGTTGCTATGGATACAAAATTATTGTGTTTGAATAATCGATAAACAATTATTAACTTATCTTTTTATTAAACAAAATTTTAACTTTAGGTTTAACAATGATTTCTAACATATTCTTGCTTATGCCATTTTATTATTGGCGTCAACTTAAATAAATACTCAAATATTCAAAAATATGTGTGACATTCGTAAACACAACAAATGGTATCTGAATAAATAAATAATTATACTATAACAGTCACAAATACTGTATTATAATTACTGAAAATTAATGTCACTTAAGATATAATTTAAAAATATGTCAATACCATTTTAAATATCCTCGTCAGTACCTATTACAAAGTGTGCGCATTCGAAAACACAGCTGTATTTGATATTCTAAAAACAAACAACATTATCGTTTTGTACAGAAAAATATAACAAGAGAAAATTAATCACATTTTTATCTTGACGCACAACACAGATATTTGAAAACATAAGAAACTAATATTATATTTCATTTTGGTACATAAAAATATTACATAGAAATTATCACAGTAGTATTACCTTACAAAATGTTGCGAATACTATTTTATATTTTCAGTCAACTGTTACAAATTATTAGTAGGCCTTTGTGATTGCATTCATAAACACTGCCAATTATTTATATTTGTTTAATCTAGGTACAAAAATAAATCTTATATTTAGTACAGAAAAATATCACATATCACAAACGAGATCACAATTTTCTTGTAACACCTTTTTATATTGCCATCAACTGTATCTATTGCAAATACTTTCATGCATTCGTACACATCAAAGTGCAAAGTGAATTTACAGCACCATTAATACATACACGAATAATTGAATTGTGGTGCGATATTAGTTAATATAATCATTTAGTGGCAACACAGAGTATTATCATATTATATTGTGGTGTCAACTATAACTACAACTACTAATAATAATTATTGTCCATTGTAACAAATGTGATGATAATCACGGTAAAAAATTGGAGTTGAATTGATCTTCAATCATCATTAATTACCGTCTTTGGTTAAGGCAGGTTTAGATATGTTAATATCACCTTATGGCGTTACAACAGTACATCCACAATACTATAAATGAGAATGAGAATAATTAAAACCGTTTAACTATTGTGGAAGGTTCATGTAAGTATACACTGTATGCAGCAAACAAGAACCTAAAAACTATGGTGGAAATTTGATGTGAGTCTGCACTGAATTTAGGAAGCAAGTACCTTATTACTTTGGTGGAAGGTTCATGTAGGTCAACACTGTATGGAGAAGCCAGAACCTTGTTATTATGATGGAAGGTGCATGTAGGTCAGCGCTGCATGCAGGAAGCAAGGAAAGTTTATATAGAAACTGTATGACGATGTTTGTTGAGGAAAGTATCTTCATGAAGACACTTAGTCTAGTGGAAAGAGCGGTCTCCAAACCTCTTGCTGGCCTCCTTGACAAGAGGCTTGTGGAACTTGAGCTCCGGCTTGCTGTGGACCTTCGCCCAACACGAGGAACAGTGGTACTGAAACAACAACAATGTCGGTTAGGCCTTAGCAAAACTAAGCTCTGAAGCAGAGAACTCATTAATGTCTAAACATTTTAAGTTGATTTTATTTGACAACGGTGACATATTTAATAAATGGGAATTTCCAACATCATGTGTCCTATAGAAGCCTTTCCTGCCAACAGTGGCGGCTTGAACCCCTGAAAACCCGCGGGGCCAGCTTTATAGTATTACACCCACCCACATGGGCGGCCGCAGAAATTTTGGCGGGGGGGTAAAAGCGGCAGTTTGTACTTTTGTTGGGCAGGCTCAGGGGGTTTGGGGGGCGGAGCCCCCCAACAATAGCGCCGCAGGCGAAAATTTTGAAAATCAGATTTTTAGAATGCGTTTGGTGGGTTTTAGAAAAAAGTAGTGGGCTGAATACAATACCAAAAATATGCAATTTTTGTGCAGTCGATACTCGAAACTAGAAAACCACCGAAAGGAAACCTTCAAAATATTCCCCCCCCCCATTTTGTTTTGTCCTTTAGTCAAAAGCTTCAGATTCTCAACATTGAGTTGGGCGGTTATTAGCTTTTTTATCCACTGAGGTCATTTGACTTTTCACATCTTTGCTTGTGCAAGCCTTTTACTGTGACGGTCAAAACTCGTATTACTCCATGGATAATGGATTCTTTTCAAAACTCAAGACGAACTATTGCAGGTAAAAGACACAATGAGCTACTTATCTCGCAGAAAATTGTCAACAAATGTTCATCAGTAAAGAAATCGACTGTACAAGTTTAATAATAAATCCACACATTAAATGAGGGCAAATTAGCACTTCTGCTTGCTCGGGTCCAGGGGCACCCCCTTCTGCGGGCGCCCATGCACCCAATTTTGGTGTCCTAAAACACGTTTTCAGGCGAGCCCTTGGATACGCCGTGGCAAACTAAACATACCCACCGGCAAGGGCGTCCACAAGAATCTTGTACGTGTATGGCGAAATAAAACAATAGCGCCGCAGGCGAAAATTTTTAAATCATGTTTTTAGAGTGCATTGGGTGCGTTTTAGAAAAAATGTAGTGGCTAAAAGCAACATCAAAATAATGTAGTTTTTGTGCAGTCGAATTGACATTACCAGGATATTTAGGTGACGTGTGTACCCTTCTCAATTTTTAATATTGATTTATATTTGTGTGGCTCGTTGGTGTTGTTGTTAGCGTATCTGCTTCCAATGCAGAAGTCCAGGGTTTGATTCCCGACTAAAAACAGAAGATTTTTAAACTTCTGATTTGGACTTAAGTCCATCAGTTCGTGTCTTGGGAGTTTGTAAACGCTGACTTTGGAGCTGTCCTAGCAACGAAGCACATAATACATTCAGAGTTGTTCTGAATCGGCCTTGTTGATTCTGGCGTTGATCCGCGGGTGTTCGCACTGTCCATACCACTGATTGCTTTATTTCCTATTAAAAATATCGATCTTTGGTTGGTTATCGCTTACTCGTCGATTGCGTCGGGGCCTACAGGGTAGGCTTAGTCGCTTTGATTTACTGTCCCCCACTGAAAATCAGTTATATAACTGAGTGGGTAGACTCTATACAATTTATTTATATATTTATTTATAAAGATGCAACGAATATTCTAATTCACAATTAAACAATTCTAGAGAAACATATGCATATAAATAATAGAGTGGAGTTGATTTACCTGTACATTTATTTTATTTCATCGGAGATAGCAATAGTTGGATATGTCCACATATAGGCCTATATCCAATATATATTTTTTAGGGGTGTTGTAATTTTCTATTTTAATGTATTTAAATATTTTAATTAATTGTCTTACCACAGCGCTAATACAAATCAGTGTATTACACTTTTTCCTGTGTCTACGCAAGCAATATATAGGTTCATACACAAACATTGGTGTGGTTTTCTTGTATGAAACCCCATTACAGTGACACCCTGTTTCGAATTGCCGTGTGTTTTCTTTTATCCTCTCTCATATTTTTTTCTCAATAATACCTTTCTTTGCCTCCCCCCCCCCCCCCCCAGGCTACTGGAGCGGCCGCTACTTACTCCCGTGGGGTGGGCGCTATACTGTCCTGAAAGGTCTCGTCTTTGAGTTCGATGGGTTGTGGTCTTAATTCATGCATTTCGTTTTTAACAAAAATGTTGGCTCAAGAAGAAACCGAAGAAAATAGGACTATCAAATGTTAAAAGTTTGGCTAGAGATCTTGGAAGCACCTGCCCCCCTGGCCCACCACCACCCCTTGCGGACACCCATACCCACCGGGCGCGTTTGGGAGACCTTGCTCTTTTTTAGTTTATTTGGCACGATCTTTTGAGCGCGCATTTTAAAACCATCACAATTACATTCCCATATGACACGAGTATTGGCTTGTTTGGGAAGTTTTCATCATATAGGTACGATACTATTACTTTTATAGCTCATATTTATATAGCAAACACTCAGAGATAAAATTGGTCAACTTACGTCCACACAACGACCGTCCACCCCCCACCCTTCAGCCCCACCCACCCTGAGCTGACCACCCACCCACCTATTTTCCGCGGGGCCATGGCCCCGAATTTGTATGGTCGGGCCGCCACTGCCTGCCAATGTATTCTTCATTATTGATACAATTTCAAAAATAGGAAGCTAGAAAGCTACCAAAGATTAAGCGTTAATGCTAGCAATTAAAAAGCTCCATTTATACGGTTCAATGAGTAGCTCAAGAAAATTCATGGAAAAACAAGATCTGATACTAAAACGTAAATAATAAATTGAGAACACCAATTTACTTTCCTAGGTCCATGAAAGTCTTCGACAGAATGAACCCTAAAATGGATAAATTGTAAACCAGGACGCATGCGCAGACGCTCTTTGTGTGAGGAGTTCCCAACTCCCATCACCAACCCAGGAAGAGAGATGGATGTGTGCAGTTGTCTTGACTGGCAATTCGGACATTCTAGACCGTTCAGAATGCCAATAATACACAACTGGGCGTCTCCAAGTACTATAAGTGTGATGTGATCAATTGTTTGAGCATCTATCAGAAAAAGAATAGCTACACCTTCAAAAAAAAAAAAGAGGAGCAACTTATTAAAAAGGCAGTGGGACATCAGGAAAAAGAAGCCATGACACTAGAGTACACGTAGGGACAATGTAAGACTGTACTTACAGAGAGACACCTGATGTTGGGACAGTAGAATGCGGCGAACTGTTCAGTGGAGCTCTCGCCATGACAAATGTCGCACACCTGGTCGTCCAACACGTACGGTTTGATCTCGACCTAAAAACCACAGAAACGACGATTTTATAGTGCATATTTTATTCATAATTCATTAAACGTAAAACTCTCTGCCTCTGAATTGAAAATAATGACTTAATATTAATTTAAATTGTGGTAATGGTGTTTTTATTAGACTTACTATCCATTCCGTACACCCGTATTATAATTAGAGCTAAGTGAATGTTCCCTATGGCATTACAGGAATTAATTGATTTTTAGTAGAATGCTCCAGCTATACTTACGCGTGTCGGCGTGTTTCCCATTGTCACCTGGACGAATCTTGTGCTTACAGCGTTCACGAAGCTATCGAAGGTCTTGAAGCAGACTCGGCCCGAGCCCTTCGGATATTGGAACTCAATATCAGTGTCAATTCCGGCGTACAACACACCTAGTGATCAGAAAGACTGTGTTAGTATTTCATACAATTTATTTGCAATTCTAGTTATAGCGTTACATAGTCAATATTACATTTTGATATTACCAGACATGTACTAACATTGACAACAATTTTTCATGAATAAAAACAAACACATAAATATACAAAAATACAAATGTTTTACAGACAAGACAATAACACTCTTTATAGCTATAATACAATTAAAAGGTGTAGTTATAATTTAAAGAATTTTACCTGCCCATAGGGCAGGAAGGCTACGGTAGGGCACGTTGGCTCTGTGTAGAGACAACACAGAACAACAGACAACAGAGTCAAAAATTCAGTTAAACACAACAAATGAGATCAAGATAACATGACATTTTTAGAGTCAATCAACAAGAATGGCAAAAGGGAATAATGGTAATAGTCTGGGTTGTTCACAAAATAAAACGGCAAAAAATAGTAGGAAGGTTTCACTTGGCAAAAATGTTCATAAGGTCAAAGAAAAGCGATACAGAAGGGGAGCCACGAAAAATGTCCCTTAGGATTCAAAATGGCGGCCATGAATAAATAGGCCTATTATTTACCTATTTTGAGTGTAAAAAGACGGTAAATAATGTTAGAAAGGTGCTACATGGCAAAAAATATTCTTAAGACGTTAAAAATGGTTTACAGTGGGGGAGCCATAAAAAATGACCCCTACGATTCAAAATGGCCGCCATGTTTGAAAAATATGTATTATTTTAATTTTTGGAATATAAACATACTGAAAATAATGATAAAAAGGTGCCACTTAGCACTAGGCTCTCCTTGAGATTATAGAAAAAGTTTACAGAGGGGGGGCTAAGAACAATATCTCTTACAATTCAAAATGGCGGCCATGAATGATAAGGTGAATCAAATTATCTTCTGATTTTTAATGTAAAAAAACGGCAAATAATGAGAGGAAGGTGTCCATTGGCAAAACGTTTTTTTAAAAGATGTTAATGAAGGTTTACAGAGGGGGAGCCAAGCAAAACAGCCCTTACGATCCAAAATGGCCGCCACGAATTACAATTGCGTACGTTATTAGTATCCAATTTCGAATGTTAACAGACGGTAAATAATGATAGAAAGGTGCCACTTGGCAAACTTACTCTCAAGATGTTGTGTATGGTTTATAGTGGGGGAGCCAAGAAAAATATCCCTTACAATTCAAAATGGCCGCCATGATTGAAAAATGTATATTGTTTCCTATATTCCTATGATCACATTTAAATTAAATTTAACGTACTATATTATAGTCAAAACAAAACATGTAGGGCCTACGTAGATTTCTAATGACGTGGACATTTGAGCACTTCTTCCTTCCTTCTTTGTTACATTTTGAATTGAGGTTGTTTATAATAATATGTCTTCATCCTCAAGAATACTGAATTATGAGAAAATAACATATAAAGTGCTGAACATAGCTGTAACGAGATGAATAACAATCCAGAAATAAAAGAGATTTATATATTTATCCTTAAACTTTTTTAAAAGTCTATAATAACTTTCTAAGATTGGGTTTACCTGGTGTTGCAGCAGTTCAGTCGGCAGTTGGAACATAGCAATGTACAGGGAAGCCAGCATCTTTGCATGAGCATCGAGTGATGCATCCTTTCTATCACGAGCACTTGACAAGCTCTCTGCAGCAGTCCCATATCTCCGGCAGTCTAGTCCATTTTGGATGCCAAACTCCACCATTCAAGAACCATCCCCATTCTTTAGGTGATGAAGAAATTGGCGTAAAAGTATCAGCACTTCCACAAAGATGTCCTCCTTGATAAGCAGCACACTGAATGTGAAGCAGCAGTGCGTCTTGAGTAGGAGGAAGACTGTCAACACTTTTGTTCTTCGATTTAAAAAGGATTTTCCTTGCTTCATTGACTTTTCCTACATCCGTTTGTGCGTCGTACAAAAGAACAACATAATGTTCTAAGACGTCTTGAATGGTTTTGGAAACGTTCCGCAACGGACAGGAAATTTCATTCTTGTTTGTACTTGTTTTTGTTCTTGTTACTTCACCATTACTTGGAAAATGGAACAACTTTCTTCACAATGCCACAAACAAGCAAGAGTTGTAGGCCTATTCCATTCTCGCAAATCACGCTGGTACACAGTTTGATTTTGCAGAAGTTGTGACCAACGTGGTTTCCTTTATCGTATCATCTCAAAATGCTGAGGCCGCCATTGCTGGTATTTCATGTGATTCTCTTGAAGAGGCTGACGGCCGCATAATTGGTCACGTGATGGATCACCGTATCCTCCTTCTCCCAAAAGGGCAAGAAAAATGCTTGGAAAGTATGGAAATCTTTCGATAATTGTCACACCAGCTATTCATGAAATTTCCTGTCCGTTGCAGAACGTTTCCAAAACCACTCAAGACGTCTTAGAACGTTATGTTTTTCTTTTGTACGACGCACACACGGATGTAGGAAAAGTCAATGAAGCAAGGAAAATCCTTTTCACATCGAAGAACAAAAGTGTTGACAGCCTTCCTCCCACTCAAGACGCACTGCAGCTTCACATTCAGCGTGCTGCTAATCAAGGAGGACATCTTTGGGGAAGTGCTAATACTTTTACGCCAATTTCTTCATCACCTAAAGAATGGGGATGGTTCTTGAATGGTGGAGTTTGGCATCCAAAATGGACTAGACTGCCGGAGATATGGGACTGCTGCAGAGAGCTTGTCAAGTGCTCGTGATAGAAAGGATGCATCACTCGATGCTCATGCAAAGATGCTGGCTTCCCTGTACATTGCTATGTTCCAACTGCCGACTGAACTGCTGCAACACCAGGTAAACCCAATCTTAGAAAGTTATTATAGACTTTTAAAAAAGTTTAAGGATAAATATATAAATCTCTTTAATTTAGGGATGGTTATATTCATCTCGTTACAGCTATGTTCAGCACTTTATATATTATTTTCTCATATTTCAGTTTTCCTGAGGATGAACCACGTCAATTCAAAATATAACAAAGAAGTAAGGAAGAGGTGCTCAAATATCCACGTTATTAGAAATCTACATTAATGTCTTGTTTTCATTATAATATCTTATTAAATGTTATCAAAGAAAAAAAAGGAAACAATAAACATTTTTAATCATGGCGGCCATTTTGAATTGTAAGGGATATTTTTCTTGGCTCCCCCACTGTAAACCATATACAACATCTTGCAAATGTTTTGCCAAGTGGCCCATTTTTATCATTTGCCGTCTGTTCACATTCGAAATAGGAAACAATACACATTTTCAATCATGGCGACCATTTTGAATCGTTAATGAGATTTTTCTTGGCTCCCCCACTGTAAATCATACACAATATCTTGAGAGTATTTTTGCCTAGTGGCACCTTCCTATCATTATTTACAGTCTGTTAACATTCAAAATTGTAGACTAAAGGTACGCAATTGTAATTCGTGGCGGCCATTTTGGATCGTAAGGGCTATTTTGCTTGGCTCCCCCTCTGTAAACCTTCTTTGACATCTCAAGAAATGTTTTGCCAATGGACACCTTCCTATCATTATTTTCCGCCTTTTTACATTAAAAATCAGAAGATAATTGATACACCTTGTCATTCATGGCCGCCATTTTGAATTGTAAGAGATATTGTTCTTGGCTCCTCCTCTGTAAACTTTTTCTATAATTTTAAGAAGAGCCTAGTGCTAAGTGGTATCTTTTTATCATTATTTTCAGTATGTTTAAATTCCAAAAAGTAAAATAACACATATTTTTCAAACATGGCGGCCATTTTGAATTGTAGGGGTCATTTTTTATGGCTCCCCCGTTGTATACCATTTTTAACATCTTAAGAATATTTTTTGCTATGTAGCACCTTCCTAACATTATTTACCGTCTTTTTACACTCAAAATAGGTAAATAATAGGCCTATACATTCATGGCCGCCATTTTGAATCCTAAGGGACATTTTTCGTGGCTCCCCTTCTGTATCGCTTTTCTTTGACCTTATGAACATTTTTGCCAAGTGAAACCTTCCTACTATTTTTGCCGTTTTTTTTTGGGATTCATCGATGAACACCTGTACTATAAGGGCACTTGAAGCGGGGGCGAGGCCGGAGTGACAAGTTTTTAAGATGGAGTATTGAAAGAGAGCGGTTGAGAGGGTTTTGGGAAAAGAAAAATAGAATGGAACATGAAGAATGCCGAGAAGATGGCTCTAAACATTTAAACGAAATTCTCGCACACACTCACACACACAAAACAATCAGAGTAGTAAAGTGGTCAAAAGAAGAGATAGATGGATATAAAACAAAAATCACAATCACACATAGAATACTGGAGATAAAAAGAGAGGCAATACACGGAAGGAGGTAAAATTGGGAAGATGGGAACATTTTACTGAAAAGGTTCAACATGCAGCATCAGCATACAAGAACAAAAGTACGAAATCAATGGTAAAATTGGGGATTATGGATATCTTCATTTTGATTGTTAATTGTTCTGGATATTAAGAAACACATAAAAATACAACTTTTTAATATCAAATACGACATTCGCACAATGTACGAGACTGTCGTCCGGGGGTTGACATTTAAACCTCCAACAAGGAGTCAAGGGCAAAAGCCAGCTGCTGTGCGGTGCAAGGGTCGTGGAACACCTCCTACGAACACTGTCGTCCTAGGGTTGACACTTACCTCCAAACAAGGAGTCCAAGGGCACTAGCCAGCTGCTGTGCGGTGCAAGGTCGTGGTACATCTCCTACGAACACGTCGTCCTGGGGTTGACACTTACCTCCAAAAAAAGGGAGTCAAGGGCACTAGCCAGCTGCTGTGCGGTGCAAGGTCGTGGAACACCTCCTACGAACACTGTCGCCCTGGGGGTTGAGTTCCAATGTGAGGTTCGGGCAGAAGCCCACTCCTTCAGCGCCCAAGGGATCACCTGGAGCAAAGGTAAGATGGGGCACTGTTAATTACATTGTCCATTTAATACATTTTCATATTTATTTAGAAATTAAGTAAGGACAGAATAAGTATAATAATTAAGAGCCAAAAGAGTTTGCTTTCATAAACCCTCGTTGTTTTTGGTTAATCGATTAGGAGTAACCACTGAACTAATAAGCTACAATATAACGTTTTTTAGTGACGAAAGGGAGACACTATGACTATGCCCAAACCCCAAACTCTTCGCCACAAACCAACAATACACCAACATACATCAAGTCTTACCTCGCATCGGCTTCCACTCCCTGCTAGCCGTCGCGATGGTGGAGAAGAACCGACCATTGTGCTTGGTGGCCTCTTCAAGCAAGGCTTGAACTGACGCCTCTTCCTAGAATGAGAAAAGCATTTGAAATGTGGTAATTAAGTAAAATGTAGCATCAAGGAAGATGACAAGTTTGTCTAACGATGTATTAACCTATAATACACACTGGAAATGCAGAAAGGCGAAACCCTTAGGTGGGAAAATGGCCCCGCTCTCGCTCTTATGGGGCCAGTCAACACGCAGTCGTCCATAAACGACAAAGTGTCCAATGATGTGCTCTGTTAAGAAGTGAAGAATGGCATCAGAGCAATGATCTAATTTTTGGTCAAAACAAGTACAATTTTATGCTAAGGGTGATATATTGTTTTACTCAAAGTTCACAAAAAACATTATTGCTGTAACATAAACAATGGGCCACATGATGGTATCTTCATTATTGGCCTACACATAAGCAAGCTTTAAATTAACTGTCAACAAGTGTTACGAAATACATATTGAACTGTTTGTAGACCGCTTCTTACGCATTATTTTCCAACGAGGATTAAATTCACGACACTAAAAGGTCATACACAAATCAATATAAATCCATGCTACATACATTGGTTACGCGAACGTCGCAAATTTAAAATTTAAAAATATGTGGGAATGAGGGTCTAGCTATAAACCCCGTGCTCGCTTTTTCAACGCGTCCAACTGAGCGTTTTCCTAGTTATTATTCTGTAAACTCTTAAAAAATAAAGTTGTTGTGCATATGGTTTTGTAATTAAAAAAACCAACGGCGCAATATGGCAAAAGTTGTCTTCTCCATCCACACAAGGCCAGATTTTGTGAAGGGTTGAGCTGCCCATCATGCAGAAATAGAGACTTACAGATGAGAGACTCTTGCAAGGTAATATCATAAAAACACTCACGTCCCTGAAACCGCGGGTAGCCCCCCACAAACACCTTGCGAGAATAAATGTGTGCGTTGGTCCTGGTCACATCGCCTCCATTGTTCTCTGTTAGCGTAAGAACATTGAATCGGGGCTGGATATGGTTCATTCGATCGAAGATACGAAGCTGCCACCGGCCTCTGAGATAGTCGGGCTATTGAATCTGCTTCCGGACGATGTTTATTCCGAATGTGTAAGGCATGGAGCTGCCATTGGCCTTTGGAAAGTTCAGACCATTGAATCTGGCCTGAGTATTGTTTTTTCCGAACTTGGAAGGCATTTCCATCGATCCACCGGCCTCTGAGATATTACGACCATTAAATATGGGCGGGAAGTTGTTGATTCCAGATGTAGAATTCTCGTTAAGGTTGTTAAAAATGGGCGTGTCGTCGACAACATCTCTTCCAGGACTCATGCTAGGTACTAGCATGAGTCCACGGCCTCTGATATATCGAGGAGTGCGGGTTGTGATGGCGGCGTCGGCCCCAGAGCTCGGGCCAGCTACGGACAAAGGAAGATACGTTACCGGTGAACCATGTTCCTACATCAACTCTACCTAACAGAATCAGTAGAAAACTTTGCAACAATTGATTCTGTGACAAGTTCGTGGCGCACGTGGCGCTTTATATCTTATTTGAAGGTAGTAGTATGGTAACTTTCTTAAAATTTGTTTAAAAAATACTTTTAGAGAGTGCATTTCATTCAAGTTTTAAAATGGAAGAGTGCATAGTCACTTACAGGTGATGACAACTACAACTCTTAACCTACATGAGATTTTATGTTCACCAAAACTTATCTGGAGGATTTAATGAACATTGAGATGTGGTCATTGATAACTGCATTGATGAGAATTTCTTTGAATAACACGTGCATTGAATCTATATAAAATTATTGTAACTGATTTTAAACCCAATAATATTACCTAACTCAATAAATGTATTTTTATTTTGTCTATCCTATTTAGTTTCAGAAACGTATTTAAAAAATTACACCTCTTTTGCAGATCAAGGAAGGTAGAGAGATTGTACTCACCGATGGCGCTAGATGTACCAGGATTGTCCGACACTTCCCGAGCCTCAGACTGCGGCCGTTGTTCCAGCCGTCGTGTGGCCTTGAACAGGTTATAAGAGTCCAGTCCGCGGCCATGACGAGGTCCCCTGGAGGAGGTCGTGTTGTCTGTATCGCTGTCTTCAAGAGTGACGTCACTAGTTGGTGTCACGTGGTCTCTCTCCTCAGCCAATCGCTGGCGGCGCTCGACCAACATGGCCGTCTGTTCACATTGCGATGGAAAGAACGGCGACTTTTCTGGATGGAGGGATTAAAAGGCACTCTAACAATATTGCACTTGGACATTGATTGACAAATATCTAATAAAAGATAGTTATAATGGGGGGGAGTTAAGTGCATCTGACATGTAAGTTAGCTAGGTGGTAGGTTGGTAAGTTATTGAGTGTTGGGGTAGGATCCAACAGTTTAGGAAAATGGTTGTAAGTATTTAGGTATAGGTATAGATACTTTGGCTTATGGATTAAGATACAGGTAATCATACATCTTTCAAAATGTTTCTAATTAAAGATACAATATACTTAGCAAAGTACCAGGTAGATACATAGGTACTTTTAAAAATAAATACCTATAACTAATACGGAAATAATCATATTAATTTTATGGAAACTGATATGACGACAAGGGATATGAAATGAAAAATAAGTAAATGAAAAAATGATAACAAATAAGAAATAACAATGCTCGGACTGTCAAATTATATCTTTGTGATTGTTGAATGTAGACCTAGACCTACACGAGTTTAAATGTTTTCCATGTTAATTGTTGTAGTTTCCCATCGTCACAGATGTAATTTTGTGCCGAAATGGAAAAATATATCACTAATATTAAGTTAGAATATCACGATAATTTGATTCGATCATTATTCTCTGGTAAATTTTGAAAATCAGTACTCGTCTTGATTTGATTTAATTGAATGCCAACAATGTTTCAAACATGCATGTTCCTACAAGAAATTGCCCGCAGCCCTTTACGGAATGCCCTATCTCATACTTGGGCAGAGGATTGCAAAACGATAGTATAGTAACGGCACTCAAGAATAAATTAATTTATAAGAATTGTATTAATCCGTCTGGTTTCGGGGAGGAATTTAGCCCAGAAATCGTAAGAAATAGAAAAAGGAAAAGTCCATCTCGCAAACATCAGTTCGTATGCAGGGAAGCATTTTACTCCCCAAAACTAGAGGCGAGTTCTGGCCGGCGGCGTAAAAAACTTTCCCCATTCCATCCCCTTGCCAGCATGGGATTTTCTTCGATCCCCCATATCCTCTAGAGTAGGGCCTACAGCATTATGAGTATTAAAGTTCGACACTGTGCTGGGCCTAGACTCTAGCATAGAGGCCAAAATAAAGTAGGGCCTACAAGTGCTAGGCTTACTTATTCCAGAACAACGGTAGGTCTGCGTATTGGAGTATACCTATAGAACCGACGCCTAGACAGCCCATAATACTCCTTGGGGTAGCGGGATACTTGGGAAGAAATTCAAATGCATTGTACAGAAATATTATTTGCCTTACGGATGACAAGAACACTAAAACCATATTATGTTAGGCCTGTTACGGTACCCTACAAACCAACAGAAAAGCTGAAAGAAAAGCAGTGTTTGTTTAGTTTAGATATAATAATTATCTAAGTCTAACCACCAGTGAGCTGACCCTAGGCTAGGACGGGCCGAAATAAAGTACAAGTGAAGTTGTAGGCTTACTAATTCTTGAACTTCGGATTGTTGAGAGGTGATTTCGTTTCATTGACATGTTGTTTTAAAGAACATAACACTTTTTCAACAAATTACTATTACCAATAATCACTTGAACAATCACTGAACAACCAGTAACAAAAACACGACTTGCAGTAGTGTTCCTGCAACAGGGAATGAAGGAAAACGTTCGAAATTCGAAATTCAGTAAAATAGGCGGCCTGTGCCCACAGCCTGCTACAGATGTGTTCAGGCGGGAAACAAGCTGTGATATATTTCGAACAAACTTTGAGCGCGGTCATTTTAGCGGTGCCATTCGAAATAAATTCTCAAGTCACGTTGACAGATGTGCGATCAAATATGTAACAGGCTGATTGAATGTTGTTTATATTTGCCAGCAAGATAATTGAAAACCTGAATCCTGAACTGACGAATTTTTGCCTCACATTTGAGTTTTCTTCCACTCGTCCCGGAGTCTCGGATAAAACTTTTGCGACATCCATTTGTCTCGAATTCGACACAAAAATTTAAGCTACCGCTTGTCATCGACAATAAATTTATTTACAGTCAGTATTCTGCTAAAGGCATTGAGTGCTAAGTGCTGTTCTCTTTGAAAGTATACTGCTGTTGCGGTGGGCAACTATTCTTGCAACGCGAGACTACCAAAAAGGCTTCTTTACCGTGGAATATAAGTTCTAGTATACTCAGTGGTCATACTCGGCCGTTTCAGATTGTATTAGTCTATTGAATAAACTATAGGCCTACCGCTACCTACTTATGCTACAATCGGCAAACGGCAATATGACACTGATGGATTCGAATTCGACATGATGAATACGGCTAGACCCTAGGCCTATTCTTCCCATAAACTCTGCTACAACTAGGCGTGGTGTATTATGATCAAGTGTATAATACTAAAGGTGATACTTATAGGGCTACCAATATTGTACTTTGATAATGTATTGTGGAAGTAAAACATCAATATCATTCTATTATCTAGGCATAGGGCATAGGCTTAGGTCATCAATACAAAATACATGTGATTGGCTTACTTATGCTTGAAGATCGTATCTTAATAATAAAAAGTGATCTTGGGTTCTTTCGTTCCATGTTAAGATAAAATACACATACGGTTGATCTACTATTAACGAAAACTATTTAAATTTTAATGTAATACTTAGGGCTAGACTAGAATTCACTTTGAAACCAGATCGCTCAAGCCACGAGCACCCTGAAGAAGAAAACGTTCGAAATTAAGAAAATAGCGGCCTGCTGTCACCGCCTACTAGAGCGGCCTGGTTACGCGCAAGGTCCTCTAGATCTCCGCCAGGTGGCGGAGATCTAGAGGACCTTGGTTACGCGGGAAAGCGAGCTGGCAGCGGCCAAGTCACGTTTAATGATGAGCGATAAGAGACAGCTAGGTTTAAAGATACAGGCTTGTTTTATTGTATTAATTTAATGCCTGCTTCTCAGATATTCCTATGGAAAATTCTTCCAGATTCTCACGATACATTCATCAACCACAATTTTCTTCATTTTAAAACTAAATCGCCAAACGGACATTCGCGAGCGATGGTGGAGCGGCGGGCGCAAGGAGTTCCAGCTAGTGATGGGACCTTAGGAATATTCCCGAAAAAATTTACGACCTGAATTTTTATTCCCTTAACCCTACCCTAGTCATAAATATTAATAGCGCTATTTATTAGGGGTGTGCAAATAGTGATTTTGAGGTTAGAATCGAATATTGAATATTTTTCTTCACGAATATGAGAAATTCCGAATTACACAACAAAGCGCTGTTTTAAATTCCCGCCTATGGAGGATAGGCTAATGGTAGCCTAAGCCTAATCACAAAATTGGATTCCACCTTTGGGCCCTAGGCGCTGCTGCGATAAGACTAATTGTCAGGTTGATTTTCATGCAATGTCTAGGCCTAGGCAAGACCTAGGAATGACCTATAGGCCTGGATCCATGTTTGTAAAAGTTCTACTTGGCCTAGCATTATATTATATAAAAAAATTAAGTATTAAATGTTCAAATAATGCTTTTTAAGGTTTTGTGTTCATTTTTGGGCTTTAAACGACAATTACCGCAAAATTCCCTAAAAATAAATTCCCGGAATTTACCCATCACTAGGAGAAATCAAGGGACTGCCATGATCATATCAAGATAGCTGTTTTTGCTAATGGATAATAACATAATAATAATAATAATAATAATAATAATAATAATAATAATAATAATAATAATAATAATAATAATAATAATAATAATAATAATAATTAAACGAGGGAGCGGAGCGACCGAGTGTGTCCATTCAACTCGAACGGTTCTCATTCTGTGATTCTGTCTGTCTATCTGTCTGTCTGTCTGTACGTCGAAAATCAGCCGAACCGCTGAACAGATTGGGCTGAAATTTTAAACAGACATCCGGTACGAAATTATTGAGAACTGCTAACAAAATCAACTAGATCCATTGCGATTTAATCCTACAATAAATAAAAATGTGATTTTTTTTTTATTGTTAAAATATCGATAGCATTTGTTTAGTAGCAGCTATCGGGACCACATCTACGTGGCTTGCATGGCCTATTGGTAAGCATTTAGCCTACCACACGGAGGGTTGAGGATCGATACCCGTTAGCTCGAACTGTTTTTATATTTTTACACCCACACATTATTTTTGAGGGGTGTTAAATGGGAAATAAAATTTAAGTGATTTTGTTTTATCTTGGAAATTTGTTAATGTTTCACGCTAATACGTTTTGAACACGATTCGCATTTCAAATGTTCAATTTAAATATCTAGGGAAACGCCAAAGTCGTTGTTAAACGAGTGAGTGAGCCATGTGTTGAGTACCCGGTATCATTCCTCATACTGGGCTAGATCCTTAGGTATAGGGGAGGAAAGGGGATGTTCCCGGGTAGGGCTACTCAACACTTGGCTCACTCACTCACTCGTTTAACAACGACTTTGGCGTTTCCCTAGTAATAATAATAATAATAATAATAATAATAATAATAATAATAATAATAATAATAATAATAATTATAATAATAATAATAATAATAATAATAATAATAATAATAATAATAATAATAATATAATAACTATGAAATAACTATGCAAAACACTCAGTCAAAGAACTGTTTTTTAGTGGGGGACTTCAATTTAATGCCGACAAGCCAACCCTGTAGGCGCCGACACCATCGAGGAGCGAACAATGACCAACTAGAACACCGATCAATCAAGCCCTAGACTCGGGGTGTATATAAAAATAAGAGAGTGATGGCTTACTGATGCTTGATGATCGAATTCTGATTGGAAAACGATCTACTATCTGCGGGAAGTTCTTTCGCTCCATTTTGATATAATAGTGTTATTCACAATTAATAAACTTTCACAATTAAGTATGAGAAACTTTAATGTAAACGGTGTCACTATCAATTAACTATCAAACAAGGCACGTGTACTAGCGAGCAACTTATCTCACGGAATGGGACAGAAATAAGGAAAACGTTCGAAATTGAAGAAAATGCCGGCCTGTGGTCACTGCCTGCTACAGAATGTTTTGAGGCGAGAAACAGGCTGTGATATATTTCAAACGAAATTTTTGCGCGGGAATTTTAGTGCCATTTTGTTCCTTTCTTAGACAGATAAGGTGCAATTGATTGATTGAAAAGACTGGATTCACGAACATGCCAAACTTAATATTAATTCAGTCCAGAAATTAAAAAACCTAACCCGACCTTTTTTTTAGTCTTGGGCTGTAGGCTACATTAAATATTATCAATATTCCACGTACAGCAAGTGATAGTGTTTCGCGACCAACCGAATATAAGCATCACTTTTCTGTCCGTCCGTCTGTGCGTGTGTCACGTCTCGCGATAAAAACCGAACACGACGTCTGATCGACATGCGGTTTTTTGTTGGCATTGTCCTTGAACAAGAATGATACGAATGTTTTGGGTGTTCATGTGTATATGCGGGGAGTGGCCCCAAGAAAATTTGAATATGTTTGACCCCTCGCATCCAACATTTTGAATGCGGGAACAAGAGGCGAAACTTTTAATTAGTAGTCTTACCCGGCACCCCCACCAAATAATCAACGCACGGTCAATATTTTTGTATTATTCTATCAACGATATCTGTTGATTGAGAATCATCGCTCCCTGTATGAGTCGTAAAGCAATAATGTGGTAGGCTGGGCAGTAGATATAGAATAGGACTAGGTCCACATGTCCTAGCCTAAGCCTAGCTCCTAGGCGTATGACGCCGTATGAGTGCAATTAAATAATCATATAGCCTACAAAACTTAGGACGAGCACTGGACCATTGTTGAAATCAATATTATGTAGACTTGCTTTTGATATTCCATAGTTTCAACTTTCCTGACACAATAACGTGGGGTAGATGTGCCTACTAGAATCCATAAACAATATCCTTTATAATACTTATGCCTACCCAAACTGTTACCTTGTGTTAGAAATGGCTTTAGCCAAAAGGCCGAAATGAAATACAAGTGATAGGCTTACTTATACTTGAGGATCGGATCCTTGGGAAGTGGTTTCGTTGCATGTTTGCTTAAAGTACTTTCAACAATTAATAACTTATATAATATGTGTTAAAATTCACTTTTTAAATCAGTAACGCTCGAGGTACGTCTTCAAGTGAACACGTTGCGACAAGGAATGAGACATGCAGGAAGAAAAACGTTCGAAATTCGAAATTTCCACCGCCTACTAGAGAGTGGTTATCCAGGAAACAATGTTTAGAAGGCTCAGTTATGTTGATAGATGAGCGATTACTAATGTAGTCGCATTGAAGAGTACGAGTTTTGTCTCTTTGCACTACTAAAACCCAATATGCCTTATGTGTGATTTGAGCCCACGCTTCGGACCAGCGCCCTAAATGTTTAACGTGATTTTTCTTAGTCGGTTTACAATTTTTTGTTGTATTTAATCAATTTGAAAATATTTATACAATACAATAATCATATTAAATATAGCTAAATAAAAACTGTGATAAATATTTCCTTGAGTCGTCAATCACAAAATGTTTGTTATCATTTAGTCTAAAGAGGCATACATGCATTTGCAGTTTTTTGTAAAATATAAAAGTGGCTGGTCTATCACTTATCGCTACGTAAAACCAAACGAAATATTACACTAAAAAATATTAATCGGGTAGACATTTTCCCATGGGCTAAGAACTTGTTCTTCGATAGATATAGGCTTAGTCCTACGTGGGACATTGTGCCTTTTTCTACGTCGTATCAGATTTGGCTAGGGAGTAAAGATCTTATTAAATTCAACAAGGAATAAAGTCATAGACATTTAAAAAATAAGTGTTTTTTTAGATGCAATTTTCGCCCTGTGCCCACTAATAAAGATTTGAATATTTTCTTTTCATGTTCTAATAGAGCCATATTTCAATTCCATTCGCTATATATTTTTTACAAGCCGCTTTGCGAATGCTTATCCAGTCGCGTTGATGGATGAGGTTTTTTTCGAAAAGTTATTTCCAATGACTACGTTTTTAAGTGTAATCACATTACTTTTTCAATTGTTACTTGATATTAATTGTTTATTATGCTGCTGTAAAAGGCTTCTATTAAAACCTTTATTTCTAAAAATTTTGACCAACTTTTTCAACTTTTTCTTTCAAAAGGCACTACATCACCATAATCTTTATGGCAATGTAAAATATGAACGTTGAACCCCACCCGTTTGGTCAGAATCAGCCCAAATTTCACGATAATATCGTTAAAGTACGATTTCTATAGTAAATATTTCTTCAGATGTCTCAAAAATCATAACATAAAACGTTTCCATAAAGTTTCATCAAGTTCGGAGTAGCCGTTTGCCAAATATCAAGGAAATATCTCATTAAAAATCTAACAAAAATCGTAAAAGTACTATAATCATAAGAAATATTTTATAGATTGTACCAAAAAACGTGGCAAGTCTAAGTTCAGAGATTTCGAAGGCCTCACAGATTTTCATTAAGATCGCATTATGCCGTTTGCCTGGTAGAGCGCGAACAGACATAAATTTAAAAAAAAAAAAAAAAAAAAAAAAACACCAGAGCTAATTTTTTGGGGGGATCAGTAAAATTGAAGTCCTTGCTTCGCTAATCCAACTAAGTTGCATTGTAGAGAAAATGAAAACTGTTATCTTAAGAGCGACTGCCAGATCTAGACCAGGCAACTCCACCAACTGTGGCAATGAAGCCAGTGCAACCTTAGACGACGCAGTGGGAATGTACGGTGGTCCGAGGGAACCGAATCAATCCAGTATCCACAATGTTTTACGTGGCGTGATTGGTTGGAACTAGTAAGCCTACATGGCCGTGTCCATAAATCGAGGTTTGCTTCGAGCGTTTTTGAAATTCTGAACAATGTCTGTTTGTCTGTCTCTCTGCCTTTATGGTCCGTCTGTCCGTCCGTTAGTATGTCGATCTGTCTCTATGCCTGTCTGGTTGTTTGTTTGTCTGTCTTCCATGTCCATGACATTGACAGTTCTTAATTTCCAAGAGTTTCCACTTTCCTCTGACAGGGAACGTGAACGGTCTGGATTTACACCTTTCAAATACTGTTACTCCCTGTCGAGTGTAGAGCCCCTAAAGGGCATGATTTAGGTCTAGGGGGGCATTAATCTTCACCTACGCCGTTGTACGGCCAGTTCTGTTTAGGTTTTCTAATTACCTACTTTTCTGCTTTAGAACAACAAAAAACAGAATTTATCCTATTTTTCTGAATGGTTCAGAAAATGTATTTTGCGTTGTGTTAAGTGTGGCACCTTCAAGTTTAATCATTCGTTGTCTTTGAATATTGAGTCGTGTTGTCAGGGCCAACGAATGACAGCTGTGCGATACTTACTGAGCCGGCCGATACCCAGTTTTATTTCAAGTTCACTTCCACTTTTACTCCCCCTTCCCTTTGACTACCTCCCCGACGGCGACGACGCTGACAACACGGACGGATGATGACACAGACGGAGACGACCACGACGTGGGG
Organism: Sweltsa coloradensis; assembly: GCA_024449915.1. NCBI lineage: Eukaryota > Metazoa > Arthropoda > Insecta > Plecoptera > Chloroperlidae > Sweltsa > Sweltsa coloradensis. The sequence continues at coordinate 154,442 of JAMZAV010000741.1, forward strand.
GAAACACTGCCCTCCCCATACGCTTGTGGCTGGTTCTGACCAGCACAGGCCTGTCCACACCTTGTCCCCCCGCGTCATCCCTTATGTCCCTCCCTTCGTCTCGATTAGCCAAGTTGCATAAATATGAGACGTTAAGCAATATCCAATAAATAAATAAAAATACTCCTCTGATCTGACGTAGAAATGAACGTCAGCTGGCAGGTGTGGCAGTTCTAGTTATCGACGCTAGGTAGCAGCACCGTACGGTACGCCTGCAATGAACGCGTAGGCAGCCCGCAGTACACCCCGCACACCACTCCTCCTCTGATCTGACGTAGAAATGAACGTCAGCTGGCAGGTGTGGCAGTTCTAGTTATCGACGCGTAGGCAGCCCGCAGTACACCCCGCACACCGCACGAAGCTAAATTATGCATAAATAAATAGCTCAAACCGAAAGTACGAGTCATTAAGGCAAAAGTTTTTACCAGCAGAAAGCAGGAAGGTTTATTTATATTACTGCCAAGGCTCAATTATGTATCTTTAACAGGCACCGAGCTAGAGCAATGTTTGAAGGTGCACTCATATTTATTGCAATATTAATTTAATCAATTCCACGCTGTCCATGAACGTATAAAATCAATATTGATCTTCACCGAATTATTTCTGGTGGGTATAACTGTGAGATATCATTCTCTTGTTGTTCAATTTCTACGACGAAAACAATGTTTTGTTGTTAATCTATAGAGCTAGAAGAAACATATGTCCAGTGGCGTTACTACGCGGGGGCGAGGTGGGGGCGGCCATCCCCCCAAATTTGGTCAGATTGAGGCGAGGAACGATACAACTTTTATTGATATGAGGTGTGTGTTGAAATATTGTATAGATATTGAGAAATGTGTCTGATTTTGCAACTTTATCATATTATATTCTTTAAGTAAGTGTTTATTGGATATATCACTGCTCTCTATGTATATTTATTTGTGATATTTCGACTTTTATTCAAAAATCTTTTTCAAACTGATGTTTGATGAAGGAAAATTTACAAAAATCTGTTAAAAGAAGAAATTAAAACAAAAGGACCATGAAACATATCGGCCAACACAATGAATCATTTCAGAGATTTTTTGAGTGAGTGAGTGAGTGAGTGAGTGAGTGAGTGAGTGAGTGAGTGAGTGAGTGAGTGAGTGAGTGAGTGAGTGAGTGACTTCGCTGCAGAACGCACGAACGGAGAAAGTGAGTGAGTGAGTGAGTGAGTGAGTGACTTTGCTGCAGAACGCCCGAACGGCTAAACAGATTAAGCTAAAATTTCAAACAGTCATCCGGTACAAGCATTAAGCGTGAAGCTAACATTTTAAACAACATCCGTTACGATTTAAGTCACAATAAATAATAAATTGGAAATATGCTGAGAATGTCATATTTAATTGAACGACAATGTTTTTTGTTAATGAAAAAATCATTCATTTTCAAATCATGTTTGCATGCAGTGACCAAGGAGTATCGAATGTTGCACGTTCAAGGTTACCCAAAATTCCGCTCATAGATTGAGAAAATCTAGCAATCGTTACTCTTTTTCGTACTGGCTATGTTTTGCATAGTATTGTATGCATTTCATAACATGTTCTCTAATTTTCACGAAATAATCAAATAATCCAGAAATAACTAAATCATTCGCGACCGTTGTTCTCTAACATTCCGGGTACAAAGGGCGCCTTAGCCAACTAGACTATAGGTAACGCCCAAGTCGTTGTTAGACGAGTGAGCGAGTCATGTGGAGCACCCGGGAACATTTGCATTGAAGCTGATTGATCTTTAAGGTTTAAACGATGGGGTTTTGAGTTTAGCTGGAATAAGGGCGCGTCAGTCACTCGAGCCCATGATAGGCTAGGGAGGATAGAAATATGCTGGATCCAGCCTTACGTATCCACGCAAAGTGATTGAGCAGTCATGCAGCGGTTAGTGACGCGTTAATGTTTGCTAATTGCAGTCTTATAGACTTTATAAAGCCTTATATAAATTTAAATGTCATTCATTTATAATCTGCTCATATTTTATACAGATGTGCATTGCACACATGTGATCTGGGAATGCACTATAAGGTCATATTATGTCGCAACCATAAATATAGAACACCAATAATATTAATATCAAAATGATTGTAAAAGGTGTTTGGAGGTTATTATGGTCTGGTGGAAAATTAGGTGTATTTTGTTGCTTATCATCTCTATTTATGCACTAATGCCATTGAAGGCGTTGAGTGGTGATAGATTAGGATGAAAGACGACCATTCGTTATGCGGGATTCGAACCCACCTCATCATAGAACTGTGGAAGTCATAATGAATACATTATTCGAGTAAGCTACTAATAACATTTATTGAGTTTCACATTGAAAGGACTACAGAGAAAACACATCTGCTTTCCAAACCAGCAGTTGAGAGAGTAAGACCTTCATTTGTCTTTAAGCTCAACAATGATCTAACATAACAATTGGCTGGTGGTTGGAAGTCACAGCCTTCTAAATAAGTAAAATGTCAGGTTGTACAATTAGTAGATAAAGTAGGTCACTAAGGACCCCCCCTCCAGGTGAACGACCGTAGCGATGGGAAAGAAATCTCTATGTGCCGAGGCGAGCCGGTACGCACACGCGACGTCCTGCTCGTGTCGTGACTAGTGGTGGGGTAGCAGTGACGGCAGCATAAGTCCCGACCACAGACGGATTGGCGGATGTTAATTGTTAATCCAAAATTGTTGCGGACAACGGAGGCAGGTACTTTCCTAGGTAGCCGGGAAGTGCTTGATGTTCGGTCGATTAGATTGAACAGTTTGGTCGATGGTTGTGCGGTATCAGGAGCTGTGCTGTCAAGAATGAAGGCAGGCTTCAACCGATCTATGGATACTACCACTCTTTTCCCTATACGCAGAATAGTGAAATACTTCTCGTCCATGCCTTGCTATGATTTCGTATGGACCGTCACACGGTTGCTGAAGCGGAGTTCGGACAGCGTCATGGCGCACGAAAACGTGGGAACATGTTGCGAGGTCCTTGAACACAAATACATCTTTTTGCCCGTGTCGGGTAGGGCGTGTCGGTCGGAGCATCTGGAGTCGTTGGCGAAGTCGGCTGACGTACTCTGATGTGCTGTCTGGCGTTGACGTCGGAGGCGACAAATATTCTCCTGGAAGTCTGAGAGTAGTTCCGTACACCAACTCGGCAGATGTAGCTTTTATATCCTCTTTCCATGCTGATCGAATGCCCAACATGACCCATGGCAAGTTATCGGTCCAGCGATCCTCTTCATGGCATTTGAGTGCGGCCTTGAGCTGGCGATGGAGGCGTTCGACCATGCCATTGGCGGCAGGGTGGTACGCCGTAGTTCGGATGAGAGTAGTGCCTAACAGGTGGTTTAGAGACCTGAAAAGGGCTGACTCAAACTGCCGGCCTTGATCGGTAGTGATCCGAAGGGGCGTCCCAAAACGCGATATCCAGCCTGTGATGAGGGCAGAAGCAACTGTATCCGCAGTGATGTCGGATAAAGGAATTGCTTCCGGCCAACGAGTAAATCGATCTACGCATGTGAGCAGGTAACGAAATCCAGATAACTCAGGAAGAGGACCCACCAGATCGATGTGGATATGGTCAAAACGAGCGTCTGGAGCAAGTCTGGAGCGTTGAAATGTTCAACAGGTGTCGAGACGTGTCGTGTGACCTTTGATCTCTGACACGCTATGCAGGCCCTTGCCCACTCCTTGCAGTCTTTCTTTATCGAAGGCCAGACGTAGGTCCTTGAGACAAGACGGACTGAGGCAGCAACACCGGGATGGGACAGACTATGAAGACTGTCAAACACCTGGCGTCGGAGAGTAACTGGCACGAAAGGTCGGTCTATTGACGTGGATGTGTCACAGTATATCGTAAGGTCTGTGTCAACAAGGCTCCGACGTTTCAGTTCGAGTGCAGTGTCAGAATGGAGAAACGCTTGGAGTTCGGGATCGTTCACTTGGGCTTGGGCAATTGTCTCATTACTCACAGAGGTCGAGATCGCTTCCACCCTGGACAGAGCATCGGCAACGACATTTCCGTACCGGGAATATGCCGAATGTCTGTTGAAAATTGCCCAATGTAGTCAAGGTAACGAAATTGCCGCGGGGAACACTTGTCAGACTTTTGCTTGAACGCAAATATCAATGGCTTGTGGTCGGTGTAGATTGCGAACGTCCTGGTTTCCACCATATGACGGAAGTACCGGATTGCCTCGTAGACTGCGAGGAGCTCACGATCGTATGCGCCATAATTGCGTTGCGCCGTATTCAGCTTTCGCGAGAAAAACGCTAATGGTTGCCAACCTAAACCCGTTTTCTGGTGAAGAGCAGCTCCAATGCACCTGTCAGAGGCATCAGCAACGATTGCAAGCTCTGCTCTAGAGTCAGGGTGCGCAAGAAGTGCTGCTTGTGAGAGACTACGCTTACACTTATCAAACGTGTTCAACAGCTCTGGCGTCCAAACGATGGGCATCTTACCTGAAGCATCAGCACCGACAAGAAGGTCGTTGAGGGGTGCCTGAAGCCGGGCTGCAGATGGCATGAATCGACGATAGAAATTTATCATCCCAAGAAACTGTCGTAGTTGCCTAATGTTGCTGGGTTGTGGAAAACAAACGATAGCATCGACCTTATCTTCAAGAGGTCGTGTCCCACTGGCGTTGACGGTGTGACCAAGGAAATTCACCTCGGAAACACCGAAAATGCATTTTGAAGTGTTTATCAGGATACCGTACTCTGATAAGCGTGCAAAGAGTAGGCGTAGGTGTTTCTCGTGTTCTTCCGGTGATGTCGAAGCGATAAGAATGTCATCGATGTAGGCATAGACGAAATCTAGGTCTCGAATGGCTTCGTTGATGAACCTCTGAAATGTTTGGGCGGCGTTCCGTAAACCAAAACTCATAAAAGGAAATTCAAATAGGCCAAACGGAGTCGTTATGGCAGTCTTTGGTATATCGTTTGGAGCAACTGGAATCTGATTGTAAGCCCGGACTAAATCTATGGTCGAGAACACGGACTTCCCAGCAAGCGACTGAGCAAAATCTTGTATGTGGGGAACCGGATACCTGTCTGGAATTGTCCTATCGTTCAAAGGTCTGTAGTCGCCGCATGGCCTCCACTGATTTTCCTTCTTCGGAACGAGGTGAAGGGCAGCAGACCAGCTGCTAGATGAACGCCTTGCAACACCTGTTTTGAGCATCATATCAAATTCGGTCTTGGCAATCTGCAGACGGTCAGGTGCCAGACGTCGAGGCTTGCAAGATGTTGGATGTCCAGGTGTCGTGTGAATATGATACATGGTCCCGTGTTTAATGTCACGCAAAATACCTGATGGCTTTGTTATGTCCGGAAACTCATTCAAGATGTCGTGGTATCGAGACCCTCCACTGACTGCCTTGACATGTTCTTGAGCGTCGGTAGACAACTTACCAGCGACGGTAAGTGATGAGGTACTATCAACTAACCTTCGATTGCGGGCGTCAACAAGTAGGTCATAGTACGATAAGAAGTCAACTCCGATGATTGGTCTGGATACGTCGGCAACGACGAAACGCCAGACGAACTCGCGTTTGAGTCCTAAGTTGAGGTTGAAGTTGATGGTTCCATAAGTCGCTATGACTGATCCATTAGCCGCGAAAAGCTCGTATGTTGATGGTTTGCGAGGTCCCTTGATGAGCTTTCGTGGATACACACACAGATCAGACCCGGTGTCGACCAGGAACTGACGTTGACTCAGAATGTCTATCACAAAGAGACGGCGTGAGGTTGGGCAGTCATCTGCCGCATTTACTGATTGCCCGCGTAATTTTTTGCATCAAAATTGCATGGTTTTCGGCACGACCTTGCCTGTGCGCCATATTTCCGGTGGTACCAACACATATCATCTGCTGGTGTTCGCCGTATTGCGTTTTGTGAGTTCGACGAAGGTAGATCGCAACGTCGATTTGATCGATGCGAGCAAGATGGCTGTGCAGTTCGATTGTTGGATAGCGCTGCGACTTGTCGTGATAACTCCTCCAACTGCGTTTGATAGCTGTCGACAATCGCTACCCGAGGAGAGGTGGGCCGCCGTCAACGAGAAGATCAAACAAGCTTGTAAGTCTCTCAATTCTGTGTACATAGAGTCCAATAATTGGATGTCTAAAGCTGACTTGTCCAAAGGAGGCCTACACCCCAGCAAAAAAGGCAGTCTTCAACTCCACAAAATGTTGCTGGAAGTTTGCTGTACAATGGATTGGGTCCCGTATCCGACTATACCTATCTCTTCATCCCTGAAAGCAGCTGAACCTAAGAACTTCAGCGCCATTAATGATCCTATCAAGCACTTCTCAACCGCCTCAGTCCACCAACCAGGACTTAGCCCAGACCTAGTTGGTGCCATCAATGCTAAAGCAACTGCTAATAACAAAACGTTGGACCTACACCAAGCTCCCGAGCAGCTGAAGCAGCTTCAGACAACCTTCACAACCACTACTAATACCCATTTTAATGAGACATGCTGCTCCATGGAAACTCATGACAATCGTCTTTACTCTCCATGTCTTATTCCACATAAGAAGAACACCCTGCATATTCCCAATATTCGTACACACTCTGGCCCTCTACCGCAGACAAGCTGTACTAACCAGCTGGTTTTCAAGCACTCCTCAATAGACTCTACCTCATTCCCTTCGTCTTGGCATGACATTTATTTAAACCAGTCATCCTGCATTACTGAATGTCTAGGTGACATATTCAAATCAGACAACTCCATACCATTGGTTCACTGTGTGGCTTCTGATCTCAAAATGCAACAAGGAATTGCAAATAAATTTAGAAAAAGGTTTGAGAATATCCCCTACCTTCTAGGACAACACAAAGGCATAGGCGAACTGGCCACTCTATATCACAGCTCCAGGATGGTTTTCTACCTAATAACGAAAGCTAAATCTCACGACATACCATACCTTGAAGACATAATAACATCCCTGAAAAGTCTAAAAAACTATTGTACATTCTACAATATATACCATCTAGTAATGCCTCGAATCTGCTGTGGTCTCGACAGACAGGATTGGCCCATAATCAAATCAATTCTGGAGTCAATCTTCAAAAACTCTAAGATTCAGATTAAGGTCTACAGGCTAGCAACCATAAGGTCAACTACTACAGATGCCGTGGCCTACTCCATACAGAAGGGTCCCAGAAAATCCAAGTTGGAAACCATCGCCAACCCCGACGCTGAATCCCCTAGGGAACCCAAGGCTACAAGTTTATCCCCATCGCAACTCATGATCCCAGCAACTGACCAATGCAAGACCATGGAAGATATGTCCCAAGCAGTGACCGCAACTACGCCTTTTTTTAAGTTCACTGCTCCCAGTTGTAACCTTCGCAATTCTCTTGATAAAGTGACACCAGCAGAGACTACTATTGCGCCTGTACCCTCATTGCAGTCTACGAACCCAGTACCCAGCCGATGTGACCCCCTTTGGGAAGGTTTATCCCAGCAAGAGACATCAGTGTTGCTGGCTGTCGACCTGATTTGCCACCATATTGAAGCTAGCGACCTGAAGAAGATCCATCTGAGGAAGATATGCCACCTGCCGTGGCCTATCATTCTGAAGATGACGATGACTTCTAGGTTTTAACACCCCAGACCAAGAAAAACCTCATCGACCAGGGCCATCTATCATAAATCATTCTGAAGATGACGATGACTTTTCGGGTTTTTTAACACCCCAGACCATGACAACTCATCGACAGGGTCGCAGACATCTGGAGATGACTTCACAGCGCCCCTCATTATTTTTCCCTTCAAAAGCTGGCAAACCTCTTACCCCCCCTGACTTTGGTTCTACTCAAGTGCCCCCATTACCCGTTTTTCCCGTGATCCTATCATGACCCGCTCGAAACGACCTAGCTCGTCAATTGCATTACCTGCTCTAACGACCCTAAACTATCAAATTTCTTCTTGCCCCTCTACCGGCATTCCCTCCCTAGTATCTAAAATCTCTTACTTGTCCCTCACCCTCCAATCACCAAAATTTCTTTTTAAATATCCGCTCTATTCGAAAACAAAATTGAAGAATTACAACTTGTAACCAATAAACTATCCTCCGATATTCTATGCTTTTCTGAGCACTGGCTCACGCCCAGTGAAATCAGCTCCTTTTGCATTGCCAATTACTCCAATACTGACATTTTCTATCGCAAACTTTTTAATCCCATGGCGGAGTAGCCATTTTTTCCCCAAGCCCCATTTAACGTATCCACATTCCTGAAATTAGTGACTTCGGGCCTCGAAAAATCCTTTGAATGTGCAGGGGGTATTGGCTTCTCCATGACCGCCAAAATTATTGTTTATCTCTCTACAGGTCTCCCACGGGAGATATTCAAACATTCCTATCAAGGCTTGAAGATGTACTAATCTTATAAAACCAAGATACCCCCAAAAATAGCAGAATAGTCATGGTGGTGACCTCAACATTGATCTTTTTACACCCTCTACCTCACGCACTAAACTTCTTGATCTTGTCCATTCCTTTAACATCTATAAAAACCATTGCCTCCCCAACTAGAGTGACCAGTACTAGCAGTTCCCTAATCGACAACATCTTTACCTCGGTAGATGCCCTCACTTCACTGTGAGTCCTTGACCAGGTCTCTCCGATCACCACCTACTCACTCTTTCACTTGCTTTTCCACCAATCAATGAAAAAGTTAAGGTTCTAAAAACGAGTCTTCAACCGCAAGAACACAGACTTTTTCCCTTTTCCCTTTCTCAGCCGTGAAGAATGGCCATCATTAGGCTCACCTGCCGATGCCGATGAAACTGTTCTCCTCATTCCTATCAGCCTTCTTACCCCACTTTAATATAGCTTTCCCTCGAAAAAGTCACTCCACCTCGAGAGCCCAAACTAGCCCCTTTGGGTAACATCAGAGCTCCGCCTGGAAGCCAAGGAACTACGAACACTTCATCGTAAACTTAAAGCTTTCAGCTAAAAAACCCAAAAATCTTAAACAACAATATTTAAACCTAAAAAAATCCCATGCAAAGGATATCCGCCAAACTAAGCTCCATCATAATGACAGAAAAATTTCCTCCTCGAACAACATACCCAAAGCAACGTGGTCCTTGGTCAAATCTCTGACTGCAGCTCCCGTCCCCAAAGCAAACATTCCATTATGATCAATGGTAGACCCATCTCTGACCCTACCTCCCTAGCAATCTCTTCAATGACTTTTTCTTAAATTCCTGCTCTACAGGTCATGGCTCTACCCATCATAACCCCCCAGTACCCCAGGTCTACTAATCTCAAAACTCAATGTGAACAAACAAAAATTTCTTTACCCTACTACACACTTTGAAGTAACTCAAATTGCAAGGAAATTTGGATCTAAACCACTCAAGTGGTATGGATGAGATACCGGGATCCCTTCTTACTAAATGTATGCATTTGATCTCAATTCCCCTAGCCTTTTAATAAACAAATCTCTTCTTCTGGTATCTTCCCCTCCAAACTAAAACTAGCAAAAGTAATTCCCATTTACAAAACATAAAGGAAAGAAAACTGACATGAACAACATAGGCCAATCTCCCTCCTTTCATCATTCTCTAAAATATATGAACTAATCATGCACGATCGATTACTCTCCTTTTTCAACTACCACAACTTGCTTTCTCCCAGCCAACACGGCTTTTTAAAAAATAAAAACAACTACCACTGCACTCTTCAGCTTTCTTTCCCCCCTCTACTCTGCTCTGGATAAAGGGAGCATGCCGTGGGAATGTTCTACGATCTAAGCAAAGCCTTCGACACCATCAACCACAGTCTTCTTCTCGGGCAAACTGTCAACCTTAGGAATCAGAGGAACGGCCCCACAAGTGGTGGGCTTCTTTCTTGACTGGTCGCACCCAGGTTGTTGAAATCCAGTATACGAAAAAACTTTCCACCCATTTAAAAATCTTTCCGAACCCAAAAACACTTGTCGCCGGGGTTCCACAGGGCTCAATATTAGGTCCCCTTGCCTTCACACTCTCACTAATGATCTGCTCAAACTTCCTAGATGAGGACACACTTACTCAATATGCAGATGACTGGAGTCAATCCTAACCTGTCCAAAAAACTCAATTGCTGCAATGCCCCCACTAGTAAACAATCAAGCTTTTCCCCAAAAGTCTGTATATTGCCCTAGCAACCTCTTAACCATATCACTAGCAAAGACTACCTACATTTCTTTCCAACCCCCCCTCAAAAATCCCCAAATCTAGTCCCCTAATCTGGCTAGATGGAAAAAAACATCACTAGAACCAACTCCACTAAATTGCTAGGATTATACATGTCCGAAACTTTAGATTGGTCTATCCACATTAACCATGTGGCCTCTAAAATTCAAAGTGGTTGTTTCATTTTAAGGAAGCTCAAACAGCTAGTTCATCCCCACATACTTAAAATGGTTTACTTTGCTCATGTTCACTCATTCATATCATATGGCCTACTTTTCTGGGGTGCATCCCCCCATGCAATCAGAATATTCACCCTCCAAAAGAGAGCAATTCGCATTATGGCTGGCGTTTCCAGGAGGCATACTTGTAGAGAGCTTTTCAAGGAACTAGGAATACCTACTCTGGCCTGCTCTCTTATTCAAGCTGCAGCGATATTTGTTCGTTCCTACCCTAATCTTTTCCCTCTAAACACCTCTGTCCACTCCCATTTTACAAGAGCAAATCTACAAATTCACATTCCCAATCATAAACTAACCCTATTCTCAAAAGGTCCACATTATCTAGCTTTAACTCTATATAACAAGCTACCAAACAATACAAGAACCTGTCCCTCCATTTCAACTTTTAAGTCCAGCATGAAATCATTTTTAAAATCCAAAAGTTTCTACTCACTCAATGAATATCTCTCTGCATAAAATGTAATGTAACATAAATAGAAATACCTACTTATCTATTCATCAATCAATTATTTTATTACAGAGATTGAGGCCCAGCTCAGTTATATATTTCATTTTTTGTACATTAATATTATTATTAATTAATCTATGTTAATATTAAGAATTATTCACTTCACTCTACTATCTCTCTCATAAGAGGATATTGTGTGTATACTTTTACTATGTATTGGTCAAGTGAATAAAAATTACTCTTACTCTTACTCTCTTACTCATGTATTCTGTCAGCAATCACTGCGAGTGCATCAAGGTCATCAGGTGGTGATGAAGCCAAAATGTCATGCATATGGGGCGGCAAGCGTTCAAACCACAATGTTCGTAACACCTTGTTTGTTACCTCTGACCCAGCTAACATGCGTAGGCGAAGCAGAAATTCGGAAGGTTTACCATCACCCATAACCTCATGTTGAATTAGCTGTTTAATACGTGCTTCGGGCGATGGCGAGAACCGACGAATGAGCTCAGTTTTAAGAAGCTCATATTTACCTACGCTTGGGGGCTTGACGATGATGTCGCATACCGTCGTGGCGTACCGTTGTTCAAGGGCGCTTGCTGCATAATTAAATTTAGTTGAATCCTGCGAGATCCCTGCTAAATCAAATTGATTCTCAATTTGCGCAAACCACAAAACAGGATCATTTGCCCAAAACGGTGGAACTTTCACACTTATTCTATCGACTGAAACAGGTGCTGTATTGTCGGATGAAGCCATGTGTCGTTTGTGTTAGTATGGAATAAGATTTTGATGAGCAACACGAAACATCAAAAATGCCTTCACACACCAAAAAAAATAATAACGAAACTGAACTTCCATCAGAACTTTTGAAATGTTCATTGTCCTACCTAGTAGATCACGTCGGGGTCACCACTGTGGAAGTCATAATGAATACATTATTCGAGTAAGCTACTAATAACAATTATTGAGTTTCACATTGAAAGGACTACAGAGAAAACACATCTGCTTTCCAAACCAGCAGTTGAGAGAGTTAGACCTTCATTTGTCTTTAAGCTCAACAATGATCTAACATAACAATTGGCTGGTGGTTGGAAGTCACAGCCTTCTAAATAAGTAAAATGTCAGGTTCTACAATTAGTAGATAAAGTAGGTCACTACAGAACCATATACGTTTCGGAACAGCGCCGTAATCGTATATCAGTATCCGCGGACGGCAAATGTGTTCTTAAGATTCAGATTCATTCATTTTTTACGCTATGAAATTTGTTTAATATTAATTGTTTTGAAATTGAAATTTACAACTGAGTGTATTTCTTATTATGATTGTGTAACAGGGCAATTAATTTAATGATGAATGGTGATATGTTATGGAGATTAGAGAAACGTTTTTTTTTTATTTTTAGGTTTTTGGTGCTAAATTGGTGAACATTTATTTTGTAAGATGCTACAAAATCCTAATTTTCCTAAAAATAATGTTTTTTTCCATACCTATTGAAAAGTACTTATATAAGCAAAAGCATACTCAAAGAAAAAAAGGTTCCTATAATTCTTCATTTAACTATTCGAACTACAAGAAACGCCCCATAGGCCTATTTATTGTTTTGGTGGAAATGAAAAAATATATGGAACAAAAATGCTATATTTGGAAAAATAAATTATTAATATATTCTAAATCAAAAAGCTTAAAAACGTATTTCTAGTGATATAATATAACACTGTAATAATAGCAAATATTTCTAGAATAAAGAAGATGGAGACATTTAAAATCCAATTTGATAAAGACTTTTCATTCTTCGACTCTTCATATCAGTGGGGTGGCCGACTTGAGATTGTGATGTGAAATCAGGGGTTATTCTTCTACGATTCTATAGCCATATTCAGCTTATTCATAACCATCTTATTGAAATCCTTGCTTTTCACCTCTTCAATATCCGAAAAGGCGACTATCTTAAAAAACTTCTCTAGAATGTGGTTTTTCAAGTCTGGCCCTCCTCCTCCTTTCTCCTCGTCGAATATTTTCGTCTCCAGCTGACGAGCAAGTTCTTGCGAGAGAAGACTCTCCATATATTTGACAATGGCTGCGTAATATTCACTGTCATAGCATGTGCCAACACATTTCATTTTCTCGTTAGACCACATGATTAACATCTGAGGGTAGTTTGGATCTGTGATCATCTTGTTTGTTTTTTCCATGATTGACTTAAGCACATGGTCAATCTTGGACAGACTTTCTTCAGGGTGTAACCTCTGTAGGGTAAAACGGACACTCGGTGATGCAACAGAGTAGAAATAGACCTCCCGGGGGACGACGCGTTTGTTTTTCTCGCCATCGGTTTGGCGAATACTCATGGCTTCACCTGGAAATAAAACATGACAATTTAATAATCGTATATTAGTAGAGTCACGATCTTTGATACTGGCGTTGATCCGTGGGTGTTCGCACTGTCCATACCACTGATTGCTATATTTCCTATTAAAAAATATCGATCTTTGGTTGGTTATCGCTCACTCGTCGATTGCGTCGGGGCCTACAGGGTTGGCTTGGTCGCTTTGGTTAACTGAGTGGGTAGACTCTATAAATACGATTTTTTTTTCAGAAGAATGAAGATTCGTGTTAGGTAGTTTTTTCCGCGCGAAAGTTTGATTAAGTTACCTCCTATTTCCTGTTCCTGATTTTTGACAAACCTCATATTCATTTGAGTGAGATCGTCGAATAAATCAAGATTTTTCTTTTTTTTTCGTTTTTCTTTTTTGATGTTTTTTATTTTTATTTTTTTCCTTTTAAATATTTGCTACGTTATAATTCATTTCATTTAATGTCCATTTGGAATGTGTTACCAAAATTATTATCATAATATAGTAATTAGATTTTTTAGTTATCCTCTTTTGTTAATCAGTTTTCATAGCGGAATAGCATAGAAGTTAAATAAACAAACAGTCAAATAAATAAACAAAAATTATTTTTTATTACTATAATAATATCAGATTGTTGGATTATTTGGTTCAAGGGCGCTCAATTTTCTTTTCATGTGAACATTTTACTTTTTTTACCATTATACTATAGTATATAGTAGAATTTAGTCATTCAGACTAACATCACGTAATAGCTTTGCTTATCGTAGACCTGCTATTGAATAACGGTAAAATTAGTAAATACTAACAGTCTTGTTACCAATATTAAGATAAATATTTCTAATTTTTCAAAAAGGAACAAACTTGTTTATAAAAAGTTATATTTGTTTTGTAGTATTATTGATACATAAGTTGCTATATAAAATAAAATCGGGACAGCTATTATTGTACCGATAGAAAACCAATCGGGACGCTGGACAACCTATCTCTCTTTCTAGAGAATAGGTGGAAGTGTATACTTTTACTCTGTATCAGTCAAATGAACAAAACATTACTACCTTAATGGAACACATAGTATAAAATAATACCACCACCTTTCGAAATCTACACAATTAAGTCTGACATTTTGTTCATACTTAACACCCGGTCAAAAAGCTGCTTTGTTATGTTCTGAATTGGTAGCATTTTTTCTCACCAAATTCTAATGATTAGAACGATTTTTGTAATTGATCAAAAACCAAATTGTGCATAGAAATACACAAATTTCCGGGGTGTCTCGGATATTTTGTTTGCCTGTAAAAGATTCAATTTGAACATGCAAAAAATTTGAGAAAGAATTAAAAATTGCAAAAAAATCAAAATTTTGAAAATATACTACAATTTTGTATTTTTTTCAACTTTGATACCAATTTGGAATTCAAAATCAGCATTTTTTCCTAAAAGATCAAGGAAAAAAATTCTATACAAAAATCACAACTTTCAAATTGATATGGTAGAAAGAAAACTGTTGGGTCCCAAATTATGCCTAATAAAGAGTTATACATACTTACAACCACAATCGGACCTCTGGCAAACCCTAAAGTAAGTTCGAAAGGGAAAAGCAGACCCTGCAGGGTATCAAAAAGTAGACACCTCACCTTCAGAAGGTAGATGCACCGCCCACACGGCTGCTATGATGACCAAGAGCTGGAGTTTCATGGTGGCGGTGAGTAGAATCTTCAAGACAACACTAGACAGTGAAGTGTACAGCACTTTCCAGAATAAGTACTCCCGTGAACAATCGCAGATAGACCAGTAGTTTACCTTGGTTGAGTAAAGTACACAATTGGAGTTGAATAAAAAAATTGATTATTTACATCAATCTATTTAATTAATACCTTCTACGATTTATTGATGTTTGTCGCTTAGGGGGGGAATAATAATAGCCTTTGGGGGTAAATAAATGTAATCGCATCGCAAACTGCGATTTCACTAAAACTACGACGCATGATTATAGAGAGTGTTGCAATGCAAATAATATAATTCATGGCAAAGACAGCAATATTAGTCTGTATAATTAATTTCTTAACTGTTATAAATTAGTTAAGGATTGTTTAATAAGGTGACATGATTGTAATAAAATATGGAACATATTTTATGTTCACTTACTTTTTTAGAATTATCTTCAGAATATTTTACCTTATATTTTTCAAATTATTGGCCATGATACTGATATAAATTTATTTCCATTTATATTAGAAGCCAATTAGGTCTAATTAAGGTAGAAATAATATAATTTTCAAAGTAAAATTAAAGCAATGATCATGAATCAAAGAGGAGCAAAGACGAATTGATTTAAAAACTAATAATTTTCGGTTCATTGCCTTGGTGTATGTGTAATGTAGATTTCTCTACTTTCCTTATTGATATTATTAGTTCGGGGCCTGGTGAGACCGGGAGCATTGAGTACAGACTACAATATATACTCAATGGGGTCACAAACCGTTGCCATGCAGTTGCTAGGGAGTGGGAAGAATTACACCAACACCAGACCTAAGTCAGACTAATATTGCGCTGAAATAGAAACCGTTGTCATGCAGTTGCTAGGGATACAAAATTATTGTGTTTGAATAATCGATAAACAATTATTAACTTATCTTTTTATTAAACAAAATTTTAACTTTAGGTTTAACAATGATTTCTAACATATTCTTGCTTATGCCATTTTATTATTGGCGACAACTTAAATAAATACTCAAATATTCAAAAATATGTGTGACATTCGTAAACACAACAAATGGAATCTGAATAAATAAATAATTATACTATAACAGTCACAAATACTGTATTATAATTACTGAAAATTAATGTCACTTAAGATATAATTTAAAAATATGTCAATACCATTTTAAATATCCTCGTCAGTACCTATTACAAAGTGTGCGCATTCGAAAACACAGCTGTATTTGATATTGAAAACAAACAACATTATCGTTTTGTACAGAAAAATATAACAAGAGAAAATTAATCACAATTTTTATCTTGACGCACAACACAGATATTTAAAAACCTAAGAAACTAATATTATATTTCATTTTGGTACATAAAAATATTACATAGAAATTATCACAGTAGTATTACCTTACAAAATGTTGCGAATACTATTTTATATTTTCAGTCAACTGTTACAAATTATTAGTAGGCCTTTGTGATTGCATTCATAAACACTGCCAATTATTTATATTTGTTTAATCTAGGTACAAAAATAAATATCATATTTAGGACAGAAAAATATCACATATCACAAACGAGATCACAATTTTTTTGTTACACCTTTTTATATTGTCATCAACTGTATCTATTGCAAATACTTTCATGCACTCATACACATCAAAGTGCAAAGTGAATTTACAGCACCATTAATACATACACGTATAATTGAATTGGGTGCGATATTAGTTAATATAATCATTAAGTGGCAACAAGGAGTATTATCATATTATATTGTGGTGTCAACTATAACTACAACTACTAATAATAATTTTCCATTGTAACAAATGTGATAATTATCACAATAAAGAATTGAAGTTGAATTGATCTTCAATCATCATTAATTACTGTCTTTGGTTTAGGCAGGTTTAGATATGTTAATATCACCTTATGGCGTTAACAACAGTACATCCACAACTATAAATGAGAATGAGAATAATTAAAACCGTTTAACTATTGTGGAAGGTTCATGTAAGTATACACTGTATGCAGCAAACAAGAACCTTAAACTATGGTGGAAAGTTCACGTAGGTCAGCACTGTATGCAGAAAGCAAGGAAAGTTTATGTAGAAACTGTATGACGATGTTTGTTGAGGAAGGTATCTTCATGAAGACACTTAGTCTAGTGGAAAGAGCGGTCTCCAAACCTCTTGCTGGCCTCCTTGACAAGAGGCTTGTGGAACTTGAGCTCCGGCTTGCTGTGGACCTTCGCCCAACACGAGGAACAGTGGTACTGAAACAACAACAATGTCGGTTAGGCCTTAGCAAAACTAAGCTCTGAAGCAGAGAACTCATTAATGTCTAAACATTTTAAGTTGATTTTATTTGACAACGGTGACATATTTAATAAATGGGAATTTCCAACATCATGTGTCCTATAGAAGCCTTTCCTGCCAATGTATTCTTCATTATTGATACAATTTCAAAAATAGGAAGCTAGAAAGCTACCAAAGATTAAGCGTTAATGCTAGCAATTAAAAAGCTCCATTTATACGGTTCAATGAGTAGCTCAAGAAAATTCATGGAAAAACAAGATCTGATACAAAAACGTAAATAATAAATTGAGAACACCAATTTATTTTCCTAGGTCCATGAAAGTCTTCGACAGAATGAACCCTAAAATGGATAAATTGTGAACCAGGACGTATGCGCAGACGCTCTTTGTGTGAGAAGTTCCCAACTCCCATCACCAACCCAGGAAGAGAGCTGGGTGTGTGCAGGCGTCTTGACTAGCAATTCGTCAGTTCTAGATGTTCAGAATGCCAATAATACACAACTGGGCGTCTCCAAGTACTATAAGTGTGATGTGATCAAAAGTTTGAGCATCTATCAGAAAAAGAATAGCTACACTTCAAAGAAAAACGGAGCAACTTATAAAAAAGAGGCAGTGGGACATCAGGAAAAAGAAGCCATCACACTAGAGTACACATAGGGACAATGTAAGACTGTACTTACAGAGAGACACCTGATGTTGGGACAGTAGAATGCGGCGAACTGTTCAGTGGAGCTCTCGCCATGACAAATGTCGCACACCTGGTCGTCCAACACGTACGGTTTGATCTCGACCTAAAAACCACAGAAACGACGATTTTATAGTGCATATTTTATTCATAATTCATTAAACGTAAAACTCTCTGCCTCTGAATTGAAAATAATGACTTAATATTAATTTAAATTGTGGTAATGGTGTTTTTATTAGACTTACTATCCATTCCGTACACCCGTATTATAATTAGAGCTAAGTGAATGTTCCCTATGGCATTACAGGAATTAATTGATTTTTAGTAGAATGCTCCAGCTATACTTACGCGTGTCGGCGTGTTTCCCATTGTCACCTGGACAAATCTTGTGCTTACAGCGTTCACGAAGCTATCGAAGGTCTTGAAGCAAACTCGGCCCGAGCCCTTCGGATATTGGAACTCAATATCAGTGTCAATTCCGGCGTACAACACACCTAGTGATCAGAAAGACTGTGTTAGTATTTCATACAATT
Source organism: Sweltsa coloradensis (assembly GCA_024449915.1). NCBI lineage: Eukaryota > Metazoa > Arthropoda > Insecta > Plecoptera > Chloroperlidae > Sweltsa > Sweltsa coloradensis. Next base: position 172,956 of record JAMZAV010000741.1, read on the forward strand.
TATTTGCAATTCTAGTTATAGCGTTACATAGTCAATATTACATTTTGATATTACCAGACATGTACTAACATTGACAACAATTTTTCATGAATAAAAACAAACACATAAATATACATTAATACAAATGTTTTACAGACAAGACAAAAAACACGCTGTAGAGCTATAATACAATTAAAAGGTGTAGTTATAATTTAAAGAATTTTACCTGCCCATAGGGCAGGAAGGCTACGGTAGGGCACGTTGGCTCTGTGTAGAGACAACACAGAACAACAGACAACAGAGTCAAAAATTCAGTTAAACACAACAAATGAGATCAAGATAACATGACATTTTTAGAGTCAATCAACAAGAATGGCAAAAGGGAATAATGGTAAGGGCACTTGAAGCGGGGGCGAGGCCGGAGTGACAAGTTTTTAAGATGGAGTATTGAAAGAGAGCGGTTGAGATGGTTTGGAAGTAAATAGAATGGAACATGAAGAATGCCGAGAAGATGGCTCAAAACATTCTAAACGAAACTCTCGCACACACTCACACACACAAAACAATCAGAGTAGTAAAGTGGTCAGAAGAAGAGATAGATGGATATAAAACAATAATAACAAATCACACATAGAATACTGGAGATAGAAGAGAGGCAATACACGGAAGGAGGTAGAATTGGGAAGATGGTGAACATTTTACTGAAAAGTTCAACATGCAGCATCAGCATACAAGAACAAAAGTACGAAATCAATGGTAAAATTGGGGATTATGGATATCTTCAGTTTGATTGTTAATTGTTCTGGATATTAAGAAACACATAAAAATACAAACTTTTTAATATCAAATACGACATTCGCACAATGTACGAGACTGTCGTCCTGGGGTTGACACTTACCTCCAAACAAGGAGTCAAGGGCAAAAGCCAGCTGCTGTGCGGTGCAAGGTCGTTGGAACACCTCCTACGAACACTGTCGTCCTAGGGTTGACACTTACCTCCAAACAAGGAGTCAAGGGCACTAGCCAGCTGCTGTGCGGTGCAAGGTCGTGGTACACCTCCTACAAACACTGTCGTCCTGGGGTTGACACTTACCTCCAAACAAGGAGTCGAGGGCACTAGCCAGCTGCTGTGCGGTGCAAGGTCGTGGTACACCTCCTACGAACACTGTCGTCCTAGGGTTGAGTTCCAATGTGGGGTTCGGGCAGAAGTCCACTCCCTTCAGCGCCCAAGGGATCACCTGGAGCAAAGGTAAGATGGGGCACATGTTAATTACTTTGTTCATTTAATACATTTTCATATTTATTTAGCAATTAAGTAAGGACAGAATAAGTATAATAATTAAGAGCAGAAGATTTTGCTTTCATACCATCGTCGTTTTTGGTTAATCGATTAGGTGTTACCACTAAACATACACTATAATGTTTGTGGTGGGGAAGGTAGACAGACACTCTCATTATGCAAACCAGACTCTTTGCCGCAAGTCAACTGAAAGCAGAGTTTTCTCTTGTTCAGGTTTGTTATCAGTGATTACAATACACCAAGTCTTACCTCGCATCGCTTCCGCTCTCTATTAGCAGTCTTGACATATGAGAAGAACCGACCATTGTGCTTAGTGGCCTCTTCAAGCAAGGCTTGAACTGACGCCTCTTCCTAGAATGAGAAATAGCATTAAAAATGTGGTAATTAAGTAAAAATGTATGCATCTTGGAAGATGACAAGTTTTTCTAAACGATGTATTAACCTTAATACACACCTGGAAATGAAGGAAGGCGAAACCTTTGGGTGGGAAAATGGCACCGCTCTCGGTTTTATGGGGCCAGTCAACATGCAGTCGGCCATATACGACAAAGTGTCCAATGATGTGCTCTGTAAAAAAGTGAAGAATGTCATTAGAGCAATGATCATTTTTAGTAAGGTTTAGTTTTTGATCAAAAGAAGTACAATTTTATGTTAAGGGTGACATATATTTTGTAGCACAAAGTTCACTCAAAACATTATTGCAGTAATGTAAACAGTGGGCCAAATGATGGTATTTTAATTATTGTCCTAAACATAAGCAAGTTTTAAATATATTGTCAGCAAGTGTTAATTAAGAAATACATATTAAACTTTGTGTAGACCGCTTATTAAGCATTATTTGCCAACGAGGATTAAACTCACGACACTTAAAGTTCATACACAAATTCATATAAATCCATGCTCGATACATTGGTGATTAATCTGTAAATTCTTGAAAAAATAAAGGTTTTTGTGCTCGTGGTTTTGTTCTTTAAAAACAAACGGCACAATATGGCAAACGTTGTCTTCTCCATCCACAAAAGGCCAGACTTGTGAAAGGGTTTGTGCTTCCCATCATGCAGAACTAGAGACTAAGAGATAGAGACTCTTGCAAGGTAATATAGTTGTAGCACTCACGGTCCGTAAAATCCGCGGGCAGGCCTCCCACGAACACCTTGCGAGAGTAGATGGCTCCTCCAGCCTCCATCAGAATCTTCTTGTAATGGGAATTCACTTCGCTTGAATTAACCTCTGTTAGCGTCAGAGCAGTGAATCGGGGCTGAATATTGCTAATTTTGAACTTGGAAGGCAACTCCATCGATCCACCGGCCTCTGAGATAGTCGGACTATTGAATCTGCCTGGGATGTTGTTTATTTTGTATGTGTAAGGCATGGAGCTGCCATTGGCCTTTGGAAAGTTCAGACCATTGGGCGTGTCGTCGATAACATCTCTCCCAGGCGTACCCAGCATGAGTCCACGGCCTCTGATATATCGAGGAGTGCGGGTTTTGATGGGGGCGTCGGTCCCAGAGCTCGGGACAGCTACGGACAATGGAAGATATGTTACCGGTGAACCATGTTCCTACATCAACTCTACCTAACAGAATCAGTAGAAAACTTTGCAACAATTGATTCTGTGACAAGTTCGTGGCGCACGTGGCGTGGAATATATTAGTTTGGTTACTTTCTTAAAATTTATAGTGTTCATGAGATTAAAGTTTTAAAACAGAAGAGTGCATGTCACTTACAGGTGATAACAACTACTCTGAATGTTCATTCGGAGATTTTAGGTTCACCAAAACTTATCTGGAGGATTTAATGAACCTTGAGATGTTGTCATTGACAATATTGCATTGATGAGAATTTCTTTGAATAACACGTGCATTGAATCTATATCAAATAAGTTTAATTGATTGTTAACCCAATCATATTTTTATTTAATCTATCCTATTTAGTAATAGAAATATATTTAAAATTACACCTGGATTGCAGATCAAGGAAGGTAGAGAGATTGTACTCACCGATGGCGCTAGATGTACCAGGATTGTCCGACACTTCCCGAGTCTCAGAATGCGGCCGTTGTTCCAGCCGTCGTGTGGCCTTGAACAGGTTATAAGAGTCCAGTCCGCGGCCATGACGAGGTCCCCTGGAGGAGGTCGTGTTGTCTGTGTCGCTACCGCTGATGCTGTTTTCAAGTGTGACGTCACTAGTTGCTGTCACGTGGTCTCTCTCCTCAGCCAATCGCTGGCGGCGCTCGACCAACATGGCCGTCTGTTCACATTGCGATGGAAAGAACGGCGACTTTTCTGGATGGAGGAATTAAAAGACACTCTTAACAGGAGTCGCTGAGGCTGGCGCGGAGACGAGTATAGGAGCTCAGCTTTCAGGTTTTTCCGGGTAAACGGTTTCGTATCATAAGATAAATGGTTTTGTGGTAATTTTCAGAATTGGAAACCATGTTTTGGATTTCCCATTTTTTCCCATTTTGAACTTATGTGTCGCAATGGATCTTAAAGACTTAAGATGCATTTATGCAACCAAATGCGATATCAACACAAAAGTACTTTATTAACATCCATGCATGATTTGGTAATGATATTACCAACCGTTCAGCAGAAATCATCAACACATGGTGCGCGCATTAGAGTTGGGCCAAGCTCAGCGTCCCCTCCCCCCATGATAGTTAGCTAGTTTCGTTGGTTGGTCATTGATTGAGTTTTTGGGTAGCTAGGATCCAACAGTTTATAGGCGGCATTGAAAATTTGTAGGTATCTAGGTATAGGTGGTATAGATACTATGGCTAAAATGGTTCTAGATACAGGTAAAGATACAAGATACTTATTAAAGTACCAGGTAGATACATAGGTATGGTACTTATAAAAATAAATACTCGTAACTAAATACGATACTTATGAATTTTATTGTAACTGGTAAGATGACAAAGGATATGAAAGGGAAAATAAGTAAATGAAAAAAAGATTACAAATAACAATGCGTGGACTCTCATATTATATCTTTGTGATTGTGACCTACACGAGTTTAAAATGTTTTCCATGTTAATTGTTGTAGTTTCCCATCGTCACAATGTAATTTTGTGCCGAAATGGAAGAATATATCCCAAGTGTTAGACTTTAAAAAAATTTAGTTACTATTTCAAGATAATTTGATTCGATCATTATTCTCTGGTAAATTTTGAAAATCAGTACTCGTCTTGATTTGATTTAATTGAATGCCAACAATGTTTCAAACATGCCTGTTTCAACAAGAAATGTCCCGCAGCCCTTTACTGAATGCCCTATCTCATACTAGGGGCCCGTCTGGTTTCGGGGAGAAATTTAGCCCAGATATCGTAAAAGGCGGGGAAATAAGAAAAGTCCATCTCGCAAACATCAGCTCGTATGTATGTAAGCATTTTACTCCCCGAAACTAGAGGCGAGTTCTGGCCGGCGGCGTGAAAAACTTCCCCTTTCCCTCCCACAGCCAGTGGCTGGTTCTGACCAGCATGGGATTTTCTTCGATCCCCCATATCCTCTAGAGTAGAGCATTATGAGTATGAGAGTTCGACACTGTGCTGGGCCTAGACCCTAGCCTAGAGGCCGAAATAAAGTAGGGCCTACAAGTGCTAGGCTTACTTATTCCTGAACATCGGTAGGTCTGCGTATTGGAGTATACCTATAGAACCGACGCCTAGACAGCCCATAATACTCTTTGGGGTAGCGGGATACTTGGAAAGAAATTCAAATGAATTGTACATAAATATTATTTGCACGGATGACAATAGCAACTTTAACAATGTTTTGTTAGGCCTTTTACGGTATTCTACAAACCAACATAAAAGCTTAAAGAAAAGCCTTGTTTGTTTAGATATAATTATCTAAGTCAGAGAGCTGACCCTAGGCTAGTACGGGCCGAAATAAAGTACTAGTAAAGTTGTAGGCTTACTAATTCTTGAACTTCGGATCGTTGAGAAGTGATTTCGTTTCATTGACATGTTGATTTTAAAGTACACAATACTTTTTCAACAAATTATTATTACCAATAATCACTTGAACTATTACTAAACAACCAGTAACTAAAACACGTCTAGCAGTAGTGTCCCTGCAACAGGGAATGAACGAAAACGTTCGAAATTCGAAATTCAGTAAAATATGCGGCCTGTGCCCACAGCCTTCTACAGATGTGTTCAGGCGGGAAACAAGCCTGCCATTCGAAATAAATTCACAAGTCACGTTGACAGATGAGCGATAAAAGGTGTAGCAGGCTGATTGAATGTTGTTTATATTTGCCAGCAAGATAATTGAAAACCTGAATCTTGAACTGACGTATTTTTGGCTCAAATTCGAATTTTCTTCCCCCTCGTCCCAGTGTCCCGGAAAAAGCTTTTACGACATCCATTTTTCTCAAATTCGATACAACAATTTAAACTACCTCTTGTCATCGACAGTGAATTTATTAACAGTCAGAATTCTGCTAAAGGCATTGAGTTCTCTTCGAAAGTATACCGCTGTTGCGGTGGGCAACTATTCTTGCAACGCGAGACTACCAAAAAGGCTTCTTTACCGTGGAGTATAAGCTCTAGTATACTCAATGGTCATACCCGGCCGTTAAGATTGTATTAGTCTAATGAATAAACTATAGGCCTACCGCTACCTACTAATACTACAATCGGCAAACGGCAATATGACACTGATGGATTCGAATTTGACATGATGAATAGGCCTAGGCCTAAATAAAAAATATTTATATCTTGATGTCTTATCTTTGTAGGCTTAGGTCATCGACACAAAATACATGTGATAGGCTTACTAATGCTTGAAGATCGTATCTTCATAGGAAATAGAGATCTTGGGTTATCTCGTTCCATGTTAAGATAAAATACACACGGTCGATCTACTATCAATAAAAACTATTAAAATTTGAATGATATACTTTGGGCTAGACTAGAATTCACTCTGAAACCAGATCGCGCAAGCAACGAGAACCTTGCGACCAGCAGAAAACGTTCGAATTACGGCCTGCTGTCACCGCCTACTAGAGCGGCCTGGTTTCGCGGGAAAGCGAGCTGGCAGCGGCCAAGTCACGTTGAATGATGAGCGATAAGAGACAGCTAGGTTTAAAGATACAGGCTTGTTTTATTGTATTAATTTATACCTACTTCTCCGGTTTTCCTATGGACAATTCTTCCACATTCACACGATATATTCATCAACCACAATTTTCTTCATATTTAAATTTAAATCTCCAAGTGGATCTTAGTAATAAATATTATTAACGTTATTATTAGGGGTGTGCAAATAGTGATTTTTAAGTTAGAATCGAATATTGAATATTTTTTCTTCGCGAATACATGCTGAATCCCGAATAACACAATAGAGCGTTATTTTAAAACCCCGCCTATGGAGGACAGGCTAATGATAGCCTAGACCTAATCACAAAATTGGAATCCACTTTTGGGCCCTAGGCGCTGCCGCGTCAGGAGTAATTGTCATGTTGGTTTTCACGCAAAGTCTAGGCCTAGGCAAAACCTAGAAATGACCTAGGGCTGGATCAATGTTTGTAAAAGTTCTACTTCGCCTAGCATTATATTATATAAATAATAAGATTTAATGTTAAAAAAAGGCTTTTTAAGGTTTTGTGGTTATTTTTGGGCTTTGAACGAAAATTCCCACAAAATTCCCGCATGGGGGAATATATTCCTCGCAAATAAATTCCCGGAATTTACCCATCACTAAGAGGAATCAAGGGACTGCCATGATCATTTCAAGATAGCTGTCTTTTGCTAATGGATAATAACACAATAATAATAATAATAATAATAATAATAATAATAATAATAATAATAATAATAATAATAATAATAATAATAATAATAATAATAATAATTAATAATAACAATGTAATTGTTAATGTTTTGTTTGTTGTATTAATAATGTAATAATAATAATAATAATGTGTTGGCGGAAATCATGCCCCTTGCTCCACACATTGTCAAACTGGCTGAGCATTGTCTCAACACTACATTCTTTTCTTTCGAGGACAAGATATACGAACAATCTGAAGGAAGTCCGATGGGAAGTCCATTGAGCCCGGTCATCGCCAACATTTTTCTCGAGCATTTCGAGACCAAGGCTCTGTCGACATTTCCTATCAAACCTGTCCTATGGAAGCGCTATGTGGATGACATAGTATGTGTATTCCCGGGCACGCGAGAAGAATTACACGATTTTCACACCCATTTAAACAACATACATCCGAGTATTCAATTGACAGTAGAGATAGAAGTCGAAAAACAGTTACCCTTTCTTGATTTGTTATTGACAAGGTTAGATAATGGTCGTATTGGTCACGCCGTCTACCGGAAGCCTACACATACTAACTTATATTTACAAGCCACCTCACACCATCACCCATCTCAAAAGCATGCAGTTATCAACTCTCTAGTGTCACGTGCCAAACGCCTGTCCGATGAAGAAAGTTACACCGAAGAAAAGAAGATATTAACCGAAACATTACAGGACAATGGTTACAGCTTATCTGACATCCGTAGAGCTTTCCATAGAACACCCCGAGAAGATGTCGACCACTCTGTCAAGCCGGACACGCCCCCCAAGTTTGCTCATTTGCCGTATGTGAAATTTACAACAGATCATATTAGTCGTTATCTACACAAGTTTCAAATCAAAACTGTTTTTAAACCACATAAGAAAGTCGCCAGTATGTTAAGGTCTCCAAAAGACAAAAATCACTTAGGGGGGAGCGGTATTTACAAAATACCGTGTGTCACATATGTGCACTCTCTAAAGTGTTGGTCAACCTGCGAAAGTAAGTTAATATGTTCTCAGAGTTGTGGCGCGACAGTTGGCACCACTTGACTAGAGCCTAGGAATATAAAATGTCTAACTTGAATATAAAGTGATAATAAACTTATGATTGAAGCTTATTACGTGAGTACACACTTCTTATTATCCTTATCTATATCCTACATAACAATGTAGATAAAATATGTAACATGGTGGCAAGCGGTGGGATAAGAATAAAACCAGTGCTCACGGGATTTTAATAAAAACATGTCAACCTAACCTCAAGTAAAAACGTGCTCCTGTCAAAACAAAAAAGGCCTAGCTTAATAAATAAGAAAAACAAGCATGGAATTTCGTCCCCCTCAGGAACTCTCGTTCATAGGAAACATAGCAGAGAATTGGAAGAGGTGGAAGCAGAAGTACGAAATTTATATGCAGGCCTCTGAAAAAACAGATAAATCGTCCAAACTTCAGGTTTCGATTTTATTAAATCTAATAGGGGATGAAGCACTAGGCGTGTACAATACATTCACCTATGCAGACCCTACAGACAAAGAAAAGATAGATATTGTACTTCAAAAATTTGAGGACTTTTGCAAGCCAAGAAAAAATATTGTTTTTGACAGGTACAAATTTTTCTCTAGGGCTCAAGGTCCCACTGAAACAGTTGATGCATTTGTGACAGAATTAAAACATCTGGCATCGACCTGTGAATTTGAATCCCAAACTGAAAGCCTAATCAGAGATAGAATAGTGCTAGGGATATTGGACAAAGCTGTCCAGGAAAGGTTACTGAGAGAACCTGACCTAGGCCTAGAAAAAGCCATTAACTTTTGTAGAGCAAATGAAACAAGTAAAGCACAAATGAAAGAGTTGCAGGGGGAAACTACAAATGCAATTCAAAAGAAGAAGGTAGCCCTACAACCCTCAAAATACAAAACCAAATTCAAAAATCATAGTACCACTAAAGATACAGAAAAACTTGACATAAAAGAGAAGAAGACATGCTATAGGTGTGGGAAAATACACAAATTTAAAGAGTGTCCTGCCTATGGTAAAACTTGTTCAAAATGCGATAGGCCTAACCATTTCTCAAAAATGTGTAAAATGCAACGTGTCCAATCCGTGGAACAAAACCAAACTTCAGAAGAAGACGAAGAATTTGTCTTGGAAATTAAAGAACATGGTCCTACCAACCCTCAAGTGAATAATATTGAGTGGAGAGAAACAATTAAGATTCAAGGTGTAGACATATCTTTTAAATTAGATACCGGTTCGGAAGTCAACATAATTCCGGACGATTGTCTAAAAAGTATGTCAAAACAACCAAAACTACACAGTGCAACTAGAACCATAACATCCTATACAAGCCATAAAATAGCAGTGAAGGGAGTGACAAAGTTCATGTGTAAAACCAAACAAGGGGAAGCAGAGATAGAATTCTACATCTCAGAAGGAAAAACCCAACCAATTCTTGGTATTACTGCATTAGAAAAGTTAGGACTTGTGGCTAGAATACACACTACAAGTGCAACAGGAGAAGTCTCCAACATGCAGGGTAGAACAAATGCCATGAAGATAGTAAACAACTATGAAAATGTTTTCAATGGTTTAGGTAAACTAAAAAAAGAATACAAAATAAAGCTGAGTGAAGATGCACAACCTAAAATAGTGGCAGCAAGAAAAATACCTTTATCTATTAAAGATAAGGTAATAAAAGAAATCAAGAAAATGGAAAAGCAAGGTATCCTAAAAAAAGTAGAAGAACCTACAAAATGGGTAAATCCTATTGCGATTGTAAAAAAGCCTAACGGAAATGTCCGAATATGTATGGATCCTCGAGAACTAAATAAATACATCCAAAGGGAACACTATCAAATACCAACATCAGACACAATCTTCGCAGAGCTACAAGGAGCAAAAGTATTCTCAGTACTAGATGCTTCTACAGCATTCTGGCAACTGCCCCTGGACGAAGAGAGCTCAAAATTGTGTACCATAGCCACACCTAAGGGACGGTACCGCTTCACCAGGCTCCCCTATGGTATCAACAGTGCCGCTGAAGTCTGGCAAAAAGCAATGCACGAGGCGTTTGAAGGTATAGAAGGAATTCTTATATACATCGACGATTTACTTGTGTATGGAAAAGATATCGAAGAACATGATGCTCGTTTGGAGAAAGTATTGGAAAGAGCTCAAGAAAAGAACCTGAGATTCTCAAGAGAAAAGTTAAAAATAGCAGTGACTGAAGTAGACTACATTGGTCACACAATAAATGAACATGGAATAGCAGTAGACTATAAGAAAGTCCAGGCTATTTCCTGTTTTGCAACACCTAAAACTAAACAAGAACTGCAACGTTTTCTCGGTATGATAACTTACCTGACACCGTTTATTCCAAACATGTCAGAAAAGACTAGTCCTCTACGGCGTCTTCTAAGCATGAAGAATGAATGGGTGTGGGAAGCACCAGAACAAAAGGCATTCGAAGATCTAAAAACTTTGGTAACAAAAGCCCCAGTTCTTGCCTACTTCGACCAATCAAAGAAAACAGTAGTATCAGCTGATGCAAGCCAGTATGGTGTGGGAGGAGTAATCATGCAAGAAGGAAAACCAGTTGCGTACACCTCTGCAGTACTCACTGACACTCAACAGAGATGGTCCCAAATAGAAAAAGAGTTATTAGCAATTGTCAATGCCTGTGAAAGATTTTACTACTATGTCTATGGGATTGAGTTTGTTGTCGAAACAGATCACAAGCCTCTACTTGGCATCATGAAGAAACCGATTGAAAGTCTGTCTCCACGTCTGCAAAGATTGGTAATGCGTCTTCTTAGATATAACGTTACTCTGCAGTACGTCCCAGGAAAACAGATGTATGTCGCAGATGCGCTGTCACGACAACCTGACGACAAGAACTACGTGAACACCGACTACCTTGAAGGAGAAACGGGCACAGTTCATTCGCTCATCAGTGCAACAGATGACAAAATAGAACTAATGAAGAACGAAACTGAAAAGGATCCCGTTCTCAGTGCTCTGAAGATGTTATGTAAGGAAGGCTGGCCAAAACACAGGTCACAAGTACCTGAAGAAGTACGACCATATTGGCAAAATCAAGATGGAATACACGAATCAAATGGTCTGATGTACATCAACAATCGAATCATCATTCCATCAAGTCAACGAAAAGAGACATTGCAGAAAATTCACTCATCACATCAAGGTGTAATATCAAGCAAAAACAAAGTGAAAGATTCTCTATATTGGCCTGGCATGATGCACGACATCGAAACCATTGTTAGTCAATGTCCAGTATGTCAAGGATACTCGCGAGCCAATCAGACACAGCCCTTAACACCGCATCCAATTCCTAAGCTGCCCTGGGAAAAGCTGGGTATTGATTTTCTGCATGTAAACAGTCAAGACTATCTGGTCCTCGTAGATTACCATTCGAAATTCATAGAAGTAAGATTGCTTGGAAGCAAAACTGCTCGAGCGGTAATTTATGCTCTTAAAAACATCTTCCGTACTCACGGTATACCCCGGGAATTATTTTCGGATAATGGACCCCCTTTTGAATCAACAGAATACGACAAGTTTCTGAAAGATTATGATATACAGAAAGTAACGTCAAGCCCTCTGTACCCCAAATCCAACGGGATGGTAGAACGAGCAATTCAAACAGTTGAAGCCTTATTAGTAAAAGCGTACAAATCAAATGAAGATCTACACCTGGCAATATTGGAATACAACAACACCCCGAAAGCAAATCTTCCAGCACCATCAGAATTACTAATGGGTCGACGTCTCAGAACAACTGTAACAGCTACTACAAAAACATTGATGCCAAAATTCAAAACTAACAAAACCCTTCAAATCCTAAAAGAAAACCAGAACAAGCAAAAGAAGAACTCTGATGCAAAATCCAAACAACTTAAACCTTTGAAGAACGGTCAAGATATAATAATTCAAAAAGCAACAAGGAAATGGATACCAGGTCAAGTAATCGAAAGGGATAAAACACCAAATTCGTATCGAGTAAAGACAACAGAAGGAAGCACACTACGTCGGAACCGCATTCATCTCCGTCCAAGAAACACTCCAGAAGTACCGGTATGCCCACATCCTCCTACTCCTTTACTTTTTCAACCAAATCCTGTAAGAATGGAAACTCCAGAAATTGAACCCTTCAGACTTACCTCACCAAAAAAAAATCACATACCAATTCCTGTACTGAACCGTTCTGAAGTAACTTTACAGAAGAATCCTCCAGCTAGCAGCCCGCAGGATGTCAGAGCTGACCGAAACACCACAAGAAGTGGACGAGTAGTCAAGGTTCCACTCCGTTTCCAAGAGGAATGACAAGTTACAAGATGAGAAGATCAGTTAAGAGTTAAAAGTCACATCAATAATCATATATATAATTAAGTATTTAGTAACGATTAATAATTTTGTTAGTAGTAGTTATTCTTTATTGTAGCAGTTGGCTATTTTCAACATAATAACAGTAATAATAACAGATTTGAATCTAGATAATTTCATTACTAGTTAAAATAATATGACAATAATTAACCTTAAAAAAAAAAAAAAAAAAAAAAAAAAAAAAGGGGCATGTCACATATGTGCACTCTCTAAAGTGTTGGTCAACCTGCGAAAGTAAGTTAATATGTTCTCAGAGTTGTGGCGCGACAGTTGGCACCACTTGACTAGAGCCTAGGAATATAAAATGTCTAACTTGAATATAAAGTGATAATAAACTTATGATTGAAGCTTATTACGTGAGTACACACTTCTTATTATCCTTATCTATATCCTACATAACAATGTAGATAAAATATGTAACACCGTGCAAGTGTGGCCAGGCGTACATAGGGCAAACGTGTAGGACTGTCGCCACAAGGGTCAAAGAACATCGACATCACTGTAACTCGTTGAGAGAAGACTTGTCGGCTGTTGCCAAACATGCCGTCGACAACATCAGCAATCCTGACCACGAGATACTATTTGATGAAACCCGAATAATATGCAACGAACCTGCCCTATGGCCACGCCTAATCAGGGAGTCAATAGAAATAGCCAAATCACCTAACAACTTCAACGGTGACGTAGGCGGCTATAAACTGAGTAACTCCTGGGCCCCAGTCATCAAACTAGCATCCCGACGCCACAAGGAACTACAACAACTACAACAGCAACGTCAACAACACAGAGAACAACAACAACAACAACAACAACCGGAGCTACAACTACATCAACGACAACAAAAACAACAACAACAAGTGTTGACGTCATCCTCTCCAACCAGGGGAGATAACTACCCCCACTCCACCACGTGTGCCACCCCAGCCAATCAGAAGACACCGCCACGGAGGAGTGTTCGGCTGAGGCTGAAACAAACTTATCAGCCTCAGTTCTCATGAATATGTTACCCACAGAGGTAACGAAACGTCGAGGTACGTATAATGTTTACTCGCGACGCGGCGAAATAACCCGAAACTCATACACGTTTGATTTAATAATAATAATAATAATAATAATAATAATAATAATAATAATAATAATAATAATAATAATAATAATAATAATAATAATAATAATAATAATAATAATAATAATAATAATAATAATATAATACCTATTAAAAAAGTATGCAAAACACTCAGTCAAAGAACTGATTTTCAGTGGGGGACATTCAATTTAATGCCAACAAGCCAACCCTGTAGGCGCCGACACAATCGAGAAGCGAACACTTGACCAACGACAACACCAATCAATCAAGCCCTTACTCGGGGTGTATATAAAAATAAGAGAGTGATGGCTTACTAATGCTTGATGATCGAATTCTGATTGGAAAACAATCTACTATCCGCGGGAAGTTCTTTCGCTCCATGTTGATGTAATGTTATTCACAATTAATAAACTTTTAACAATTAAGTATGTTAAACTTTACTGTAAACGGGGCCACTATCAACTATCAAGGCACGTCTACTAGCGAGCAACTTATCTCACGCGGAATGGGAACAGAAATAAGGAAAACGTTCGAAATTGAAGAAAATGCCGGCCTGTGGTCACTGCCTGCTACAGAATGTTTTGAGGCGAGAAACAGGCTGTGATATATTTCAAACGAAATTTTTGCGCGGGAATTTTAGTGCCACTTTGTTCCTTTCTTAGACAGATAAGGTGCAATTGATTGAATGAAAAGACTGGATTCACGAACATGCCAAACTTAATACTAAATTCAGTCCAGAAATTAAGAAATCTATCCCGACCATTTTTTTTATTTCTGGGCTGTAGGCTACATTAAATACTATCAATATTCCACGTACAGCAAGTGATAGTGTTTCGCGACCAACCGAATAGGGAGTACAGCTCTCATATAAGCATAACTTTTCTGTCCGTCCGTCTGTGCGTGTGTCACGTCTCGCGATAAAAACCGAACACGACGTCTGATCGACATGCGGTTTTTTGTTGGCATTGTCCTTCAACAAGAATGATACGAATGTTTTGGGTGTTCCTGGGTGTATGGGGGGCGTGGCTCCCCCAAGAAAGTTTGAAAATGTTTTACCCCGCGCCTCCACCATTTTGAATGCGGGAACCCACCAAATGATCAACGCACGGCCATTATTTGTGTACTTATTCTTCTATCAACGATATCTGTTGATTAAGAATCCTTGCTGTCTGTATGAGTCGTAAAGCAATAATATGCTGTTGGCTAGGCACTAGATATAGAATAGGACTAGAATAGGTCCACATGTCCTAACCTAACCTAGCTCCTAGGCGTATGACGCCATATGAGTGACATTAAATAATCAAATGACCTACAAAACTTAGGACTAGCACTGGGCCATCCCAGTATTAAGATTAGAGTCAAACAAATCATTGTAGAAATCAAATCAATATTATGTGGACTTGAGTTTGATAATCCATAGTTTCAGTTTTCCAGACACAATAACGTAGGGTAGACCTGCCTACTACAATTCATAAACAATAACATCCACTTAGGCCTACCCAAACTATTACCTGTGCTATAAGAACTGATTGTTAAGTTAGTAGTTGGGTTATTCGAATTTCAGACAAAGTGTAAATTAAGTAATCATTTAAAGTTGTTCAACTTTAAAACATTTTTAAAAGTGCGAATGAACTAGCTAATAATTCCTACAAGAACTGGGCCCTAGCCAAAGAGCCTGAATGAAATACAAGAGATAGGCTTACTTATACTTGAGGATCGGATCCTTGGAAAGTGGTTTCGTTGCATGTTTACTTCAAGTACTTTCTACAATTAATATAAACTAATAAATGTGCTAAAATTCACTCTTTAAATCATGTAACGCTCGAGGTACGTCTTCAAGTGAACACGTTGCGACAAGGAATGAGACATGCAGGAAAAACGTTCGAATTTCGACGTTTCCACCGCCTACTAGAGAGTGGTTATCCGGAAAACAATGTTTAGAAGGTTCAGTCTCTTTGGTAGAATCAATGACGTCAGCTTTGCGTAGCTTATATTATTATGTCATTGGGTAGAATCATGGTAAAATCATATATATCAGAGTTGATAAAGAAGTTTCCCGTTGGGATATTAAACAACTATAGTAGGTTAGATTAGCAGTCATTGGTCCACTTCCGTGACAATTGGAACTTGGAAGCCTTCTTTTTTTTTACACGTTGTATCGTGGGGGGTATTCCATCCCTAGGGACCAAGTATACCCCCTTTCGTCTTATAACACGTTATATCGTGGGGGTATTCCATCCCTAGGGACCAAGTACCCCCCTTTCGTCTTATAACACGTTATGTCGTGGGGGGTATTCCATCCCTGCGTGGGGTACTCCAGCCCTAGGGCCAGGATACCGGGGGGTATCCCATCCCGGGGGTATCCAGTCCCTGCTACACCTGTATTGGCCAGTAGGTCATTTCTATGCGGGACCCGTACCGGACGTCCCGCAAGGGTCCCGCCAGCGCAAGTGCGGGAAAAAGACTGCGGGAAGAGTGCGTGAAAGACCAAAAATGTTTGTTGGGAAAGGATATTTAAATTTAGGTTTGCGGGGAACAGGAATGTGGACGAGTAACATATGAATGTCAGTAATAATTTTGTCAAAGTAATTTAAATGAAGGTGATGAATCAGCAAGAGATGGTTAGATAGTGTAAAACATCGTTGACATTTTGATTAATTATTTGTAGAGTGGCGAATAATTACCGTTATGAAGAGAGTGAGGAAAGAGTACATTTGTAAAGAAAAATAAAATTCTGAAGAATGGTTTGTTATATACATTTTAAACATTAGGGTCACGAATGCGGTGACAGCCTTTTACCCCTTTTGCTATTTCATGGTTTGAAAAAGAGTCAGCTGATATTCGATTTGATTGATCCAAAATATTGAGGATTTAGTGATAGTGACATTACTCTGAAACAAAATAACGATCAACGGTCTAGAAATTGTAAAAAATTCACTATCATGAGCAAGTGTCATTTTATAGCATTTTGTATCATGTAGTTTTTACCCACCTTCAAAAATTTGTGTGAGGTTGTCTTATGTTTTTATTAAACATTTTGTCATCAATTTTAAAGAAATGACAACTGAAATCCAATATGTATAAAAGAATTATAAATGCTATGTTAAAGTAAGTAAAGTAGGACTAGAAAAAACCTTATTCTTTGAGCAAAAATACCGTAAATTGTAGCATTTATCCACAAAACGCTATTTTCACGTATCTTCTATCTAATGCCAAAGTAAATTAAGTAAAGTATTTATTTTAGATAAATTTTGAATCACATCCCAAAATAAACTGTAAATTAAAATAGCACATATTCAGTTGTGAGTTACTATACAGACTTTTTACCGCCTGTGCATAAAGCTATTTTTCGAAACTATTATATCATCAGTGAAACACCATCCAAACACGTACTTCCTTCACCTCTTATGAGTCTCAACACAACACTACACGTGCAAGACAGTCAAACACGAAATATTTAACCAATGGACGTATATCACCTGTTAAGTCCTGTTTCAAAGTCAACTAAAATTGTAACATATGGTTACGATTTTTTAGTTATATGCCTCCATATCATTATGTCTCTTACTTTCATCTGTACCATTATCTTGCACCAATTGTAAATCACCTCATCGAACAATTCTCTTCTCCAGTTATACTTTCATAAAATAATATATTATATCAATCTCATTATTATTATTAATAGCAACTCGCTTATTTTCAAATTCCACTTTTACTTATTAGTATTTACATTTTCCATCATTATCATGTGAATCATATTTATGAACGTGTTGCTTATTTATTAGATTATTATATTATATTAGATTATTCATTCCCTCTCTCTCTAAAGAGGGGTTATATCTGTTACCATGTATCGGTCGAATGAATAAATTGAAATTGAAATTGAAGAGAATTCAACATGACATTTGATTGGCTAATAATTTAAGTATAAACTCGTGGTTAGATCGCCTTGACTGACAAACAGTCTTCCACCGCACGATGGTCTACATAAACGACGTGGTTGTTGTTGAATCACGTTGCTTACAGACAGAACAGCTGTTTATGTTACATAGAAACAAGCAAGACAAAATACAGGCTGATAGCTAGTTTCGAAATTCGAACCACTTTAACATTCGTGTATGTACTTTACGACAGAAAATTATTATGAGCTAAGTGGTTTCCGAAGAGAAGTATACGATTTTATTTATTTACCAGTTAAATAATTTATATGTTCTGTGTGTGAGTTTACAAATAATATTTTAAATCATACATATCTAAAATAGGTACCAACATGTATGGTACTGCTTATTTATTTATTTATTATTATTAAAATTATGTCAGTACATTACATTCTTGCGAGTATAGGTCGACTGCTCTCAAAAACAGAGTTTGACCGAGAGCAGTTTCCCATAGTTGTATTATACTGCTATATATAATGTCACTAGTGTAAGAGGTATGAATATAACTTATTTGATATAGTTATAAACACATGTTTTATAATATGGTTTACATTTAGATAACGATAATAGAAAAACGTTAAAAATTTAATGAATAACATTAATTTGTTAATAACTATTTGTTTCAAGGATACAGATTAATGATTAAAATAAACAAAATAAGAATTATCAATATATTATATAACTGCCTAGGTCGAGATAAGTACTAGGTAGCATTTAGTAGGCTGAGTAGATGGTATTTTCAGCTCTTTAAAAAATACAATTTACGATTTGAACTGGTTATATTTATGGTAGCAGGCTCGAAACGCCTTTAAACCTAATCTAGTTATAGAAAATAAACACAATACAATACTAAAGAATAATAGACACTGTATTGTTGGATAACACAATATGACAATATGCGTATGATTTAGCCTATTGAGCTGAGTGGAGCATTATGATACTTGTTTTGATATCAGGTTATTAATGATACCCTTCTATATATTGTTGAGTACAGTTAGTCAGCCATTTTGTTACATTAATTTTGAAACGGCTGTTTGCTACAGAGATTCTGACTGATAATGGAAGAGAATTAAATAGTTTAGGTCCTAGAAATGTCTTCGAGTTAGTTTGAGTTTGGTAAGTGGAGTTATTAGGTTGACATTATTGGATTTGGTATTTATTGCATGGGATACTCTTCTGTATACTAGTTTAGGTTGTTACGAATATGAACTCATAATATTTGTACAAAGAGTTTGCATACACTTAAGGTGTCAGTTTCACACAATGTTGTATTAGACGGATATCTCATATTCTTTTTTTAGGTATTATTTTTAATATTAGCTATTTGTTTCAAGGATACAGATTAATGATTAAAATAAACAAAATAAGAATTATCAATATATTATATAACTGCCTAGGTCGAGATAAGTACTAGGTAGCATTTAGTAGGCTGAGTAGATGGTATTTTCAGCTCTTTAAAAAATACAATTTACGATTTGAACTGGTTTCATTTATGTTAGCAGGCTCGAAACGCCTTTAAACCTAATCTAGTTATAGAAAATAAACACAATACAATACTAAAGAATAATAGACACTGTATTGTTGGATAACACAATATGACAATAAGCGTATGATTTAGCCTATTGAGCTGAGTGGAGCATTATGATACTTGTTTTGATATCAGGTTATTAATGATACCTTCACCTTCTGAGTACAGTTAGTCAGCCATTTTGTTACATTAATTTTGAAACGGCTGTTTGCTACAGAGATTCTGACTGATAATGGAAGAGAATTAAATAGTTTAGGTCCTAGAAATGTCTTCGAGTTAGTTTGAGTTTGGTAAGTGGAGTTATTAGGTTGACATTATTGGATTTGGTATTTATTGCATGGGATACTCTTCTGTATACTAGTTTAGGTTGTTACGAATATGAACACATAATATTTTTACATAGAGTTTGCGTACACTTAAGGTGTTGGTTTCACTAAAAGTAGTTATAGACGGATATCTCATATTCTTTTTAAGTATTATTTTTATATTAGCTTTTGAATTACGTTCATTGGATATAAATGGGTCTCATACGCGCCTCCCCAACTAAGGATTCCATAAATAAGTGACGATTGTACCAAGGCAAAGTAGACATATCTCAGGAGAATGTAAAGGCAATTCCTTAGCCGGGTTGTAATCATTAATATGTGACAGTTCCACTTGAGGTGTTGGTCAATTATTACTCCTAAATATTTAATATTTTCTGCCTTCTAAATTACAAAGCAATCACAGGTAGTGGTATTTCTTTGATTGACACAGTGGATTGAGTGAAGCTGGATGTTGTTTTGGGCGGGCAGATTGGTAATAGTAGCTGAAAAGGTGATAAATTCTGTTTTGTTCAAATTGAGAGTGAGGATGTTGTCGTACAACCATTGCCTAATTTTACACAGTTCACTTTGCGCTTTTTTGAAAACTTCATCCCAGTTACTGCCCACAAATAATAGTACTGTATCGTCAGCAAATGTTTTAATTTTTCCGTCGATAACCCCATTATATAGTTCGTTTATAAATATAGAAAATAATAGAGGTCCTAATACAGTGCGCGGGGTATTCCGTATTCAATTTTCCTAGGCTTACTACGATGTTCATTTATGTTTATCATCTGTTCACGATTAAATAATATGTAGCTCTTGATTAGATTGTTTGCCACACCACGAATCCCATATTTGTTTAACTTGTTTATCAAAATTTCATGTGAGACTGTGTCAAATGCTTTGGCTAAATCTAAAAATACGGCAAGTGGTTTTTTCTTCGAATCTAGAGCAGTATGTATTTCTGTGGTTAGTTTTATAATTGCATCCTGTGTACTTAAGAAATTTCGAAATCAAAATTGATTGTCAGAGATTATGTGATTTGTTTCAAGAAAGCAATTAAATCTTTTTTAATAGCTTTTTCGTAAATTTTTGAGACATTTAATGTCTGGGTATACTCCAGATGTGAAACCTATGTTGATAATGTGTTTAAGAGGTTTGGTTATGGAATTCTTTACAAGTTTTAAGGTGGCTGTAAGTATGCCATCGTGTCCTGGTGATGTCCGTATGCCTAGTTCGTTGATGTACCCTCTGATTTCGTTATCATTCATTGGATTCAAAAAGATTGTCTTGGGATTTACTTTATCTCTTGTGTTTGATTTGATAGATTTGACAATTGCGTTTTTAAATTAAATATAATACGAGGTCTACGTATAGCCAACTAGCAAAGCCCTTAGACTTGTTCATACAAGGGCCAATGTTACCGACAGTGTTGGCTCGGGCGCTAAGCGCTCGACTCTGATTCGGGAGGTCCCGGGTTCGAATCCCGTCGAGACCGGCAATCCTGACTGAAGGTTTTTTCCGAGGTTTTCCTCAGTCGTTAAGGCGAATGCAAGGGATTGAGTCCTCTAAAACAGCCCTCGGACATCCCTTCACAATTTCCTATCCGCACATACCTAGTTCACCTGAAGAGGGGCTAATTGCACCCTATAACAGGTTTCCCACGATAAAAATTTAAATTTAAGGGCCAATGTTGTTCTTGTTTTTGAAAAAAAACTGCATTCTCCATGTCTCCTTGCGAAAATGTTAAGAAATGTTATTACCCATATAAGATTGATTTGCACAACCAAATACGATTCAATTTTGGGTAATTTTGTATAAAATGCACCCAAATAATACGTAATTTGACAACGCCATTGATATTTTTTACCAGGGTGCTACGTCATTGAAACTATACAATATTTTGTAATAAATGAGTATGGCTGAATCAATTATAATTAAAATTTGATATAATCTTACTGAGGATAAATATAACTGAAGAGGAAAATAGCTTACGTCAATAAGCTTAATTATTATTATTTTAATTTAATTTCAACAAAAGTAAATTTCATTACACTTTGGTTCAATAATATGTATAAGTAAGAATGATGTTAACATTACTAGAATAAATTCAAACTATCAAGTAAGAACTACTAATAAAATAATTAGCTGAAAGTTAATGTAACCTGATATAATAGAATAAAAAGAGAGCAATATTGTAAAAATATTATTTTTTCTTGCGTGCATAGTAATGTACTTCAAAGTTCATACTTCATATTTTATTCTTTTTATTACTTAATTTATTTATAATCGTCAATCGAGTATGAACTCGAATGTGTATGAGTTTCGTGTAATTTCGCCGCGTTTCGTTTAAAATGTGTTTAAAATGTGAATTAATGTTAGTATTGTTAAATGTACCATGTATAACATTTGTAAATTGTCATTATAATTATTAAAGTCAACCTTATGATTCAAAAGCAGACGTTTGTTTGAAAGAGTGGAGTTACTCTACATAAGTTCAATAGTATGAAATATGTTCTAAGCGGAACGCTCAGTCTAGAGTAATATTGCTTTAATTTTCGACTTAATATCTATTCAAAGACTAAGTTAAAATGACAAAAAAACGTGCTAACAAGATTATTGCTGGAATATTTCAAAGGCAATCATATCATGCAAAAGCTCAAATTTACAAATGTATGTATCCTCACACCAACATATAGACTAATTATCACAGCAAGGAACTAAGTTTAATCTTATCCTGATAATTTTCCAGAAAATAATGCCCACAATTCTCATTTTACTTGATCGAATACTATCATTTCCATCACAAATTTAGCCTCACATTTATTGATAAAAGCCCGAATCACGTTTGTAACTCAATATTTTGTAAATTACCAGTTTTAAAGAAATACTCCAACTCATTCACTCTCTTTAAATATAAATTGACAACCTTGTTTTTAAATAAAGCTTACTACTCTGTACAAGAATTTCTTGATGATCATTTCACAATTTTCAACTTCTTGTTTTGACACTTCTTTAAAAAATAATTTTAAAATGTAAGTTTCGAACGTGGCAAGACAGTACATCGGCAACAACTGCTGTTGGTTTAGAGTAGTGAAAGCTGGTGATTAGTGGCTCACTCGTAACACTCCACCTGCCACTTCACTTCACCATAGTGTTCAAAGTGTTCACCATTTTATAAGCACTGTTCATTACCTGGAAAAGATTATACCATTAATAACCTAACCTGTTGTGTTTACTGAAATTTGTATTCAGTACTGTTTTTCTTGAGCTTTATGTTTTTATAGTTTTTTTTTTAAATTTGTGTGGATACCTCAATGTAAAAAGCAGCAATGCTGTATTTGAGTGATAAACCAATACATATATAAATTATCTACATTTTAGTACTCACATAACACTCAATATACTATGAATATTTAAACAATGTACTTTCTTAACATTTAAAATATTCATACAACATCTAGAATTATTTTAACAATATTGTAATAATATAGAAATGTCCGTCAAACTAAAAGATAAATAAGCTTCACACAATATCGCAATCAATATTGTGGGGATATTGTATTA
Organism: Sweltsa coloradensis; assembly: GCA_024449915.1. Classification (NCBI taxonomy): domain Eukaryota; kingdom Metazoa; phylum Arthropoda; class Insecta; order Plecoptera; family Chloroperlidae; genus Sweltsa; species Sweltsa coloradensis. Next base: position 195,867 of record JAMZAV010000741.1, read on the forward strand.
TATTGCTCCAAGCATCATGCAATATTCATTTTTACATTTTTAGATATTCTATTTTGGTTCACACAATTTCAATTATTATATTCGAATCATGTTCAAACACCTGCTCTGCTAAACCAGTGTGGTGGCCTGCCAGTTATACACATCAGTTACTTTTCACTTACATTAGTGAACTAAGCACATGTGGTGTTTACCGACACCAAGCTAAACTGGCACTTATCACATAATGTCTGTTTGCAGCTTAGTTTTAGCAAGAATACATGGTATATAACAATACAATTTTGCTTGTCACACAATGTAACGCGAAAAAACGATGTGAGGTTAGGTGAGTCCAGTTTATCTCGACGTGTGTTGCTAGATCTTGTCACTGTTTAAAAAGGCAAATTGTTAATCCAAGATTTGAGTTACACAATTCTCTCACTCATCTGAGCGGTATAAAATCCCTCTGCCGATTTTTCTTATCAAGCTAAGTCATGTTGAACACAACGGCCACAAGTACACGTCTTCCTCTCCCGACGACTGATCGTCGAATGACAACAGACAGGACAGGACAAGCTACCCCACGCCATAAAAACCGTTGAGATTTCAAATTTTTAAAGAATACTATCCTATTGATATTGCAGGGATATTGTACAAAAAAGCCAGGTAATAAAACCGTTGGGATTTCAAATGTTTAAACAAAAATATTCTATCGACATTGTAGAGATATTTGATGAAAACAAATGAAATTGAAAGTACTGAACCTCCCGACGAATATCGAACAAAGGTGTATACAACATCAATATCCTGACATTATCACGAGCACTTTAAATGAATATACCTACAATATTGAGTGTTATGTGGGTTTTATCCTTCTGCACCACTGAGAACTTAAATCGATGCATTCTGCATTCAATACAGAAAAAAACATTAATTTTATTTATTTAACGTCTACCATTGAGTAAAAAACTGATTTACAAAGGAGGACTACTAACATAGAAAATAACTTTAGTTAACAATCAGCACCAATCAAAAATCTCAATCACGATGTAGAATCGCATTTAATAAGCACAACCACAGTCAAGAAAAGCAATCAAAGTGACAATTGCAACCACAATCACTCCTCTTTGCTCGTAGACATAGCGTACCTGCTGACAACGCGGACGGTCCCGCTTCCGCCAGTCTTTACTCGACATTATTTGGCCATTATTAGCTCAAAAAAATCACAAAGTCCCAACTAAAAATCAGTTATTGAACCGACTTAGTTCACTCTAAATAAATATATTTATAAAATCACTTACTTTTTTAAAGTTCATTCTTGAAAGCGGGTCTAGTCCCGTGGGTTTGATCTCCAGGGGGACGTTAGCTCTGCTCATGATGACCAGCATGGACTTCTTGAAGCTCGGCGAGGCTTCCAACCAGTCAATGCTGTAGATAGACTCGCATACGGCCTCGTGCTGGAAATGTTAAGTATTTTCAATTTCAATTTATTTAATTCAGCTCACAGTATTTTTTTTTGTTCTTGCTTACATTAACATTTACAATACCGGGTCTGAAACCCTCAAATGTAGAATGATTATATTGCCAGGGGAGAAAAAACGCGTTTTGCCATGTTGGCAGAGTGGGTTGTGGAGCATTAAGAATGTAGAGTTGACAGACATTCTGTCCTGATATAAGTACTACTTACTACAGTCAAGTACTTGGATTTGTGGGCATGATTTACAGATCGGAACGGGCCCTTGGACCCGTCTCTTCTTAGATAGTTTGTGGGTTCTGGCGATGATGCGTTTCTTCGCTTTCCTCACACTAGCGAAATATAAAAATGGGCGACGATAGAAGTCGAATGATGTGGGGATGAAAACACTTTGGGCACGAGCTTCAGGATGAGGGTTACCTACAAGTTCAAGTGATATAAATGAAAGCAAAACAAGACAATCATTATAGATTGTGCGCCTATTTAATACATTAACCATAACAATAACAATAACATAAAAATAAAACAATATAACAATACAATATAGATAAAATACATGTAATAGAAGCTCAACTAAATATAATTACGTACAAACATTCATACCCTAATAGAAACCATTAGGTCGCCAACAGGTTGCCAAAAGGTAACCAAGAAGTCACCACACAGTTAGCCAATAGGTTTCCACAAAATAACCAACAGATCACCAACGAGTTCACCAAATAGTCGCCAATAGAAGCCAAAAGGTCGCCAAGATGTCGTTTTTTGTCAAAATACTACCTCTTGGCAACCTGTTGGCAACCTATAAAAGACAGCCACTAGGTTGCCAAGTGGTCGCCAAATGGTCGCCAAGAGTTCCCCATATTATAGCCTCAGGTCATAATATATATTTAGTATGCATGGGTAGGATAAAAAATGTAGAAGATCGTAAGGAAACCGATTGAAGACCACGCTTTTCGAATTAATTATACATTACCATCAAAATCACCTCAAATTGAATTACGTAGTGCAATGAAGTTCAGGATGAAGATATTCGCAGCAGGAACTTATAGGGCATTTAGCAGCATTAATTATTATGTATTGAATTATAATAACTTTGTTTTAAATACAATACATTATATTGACGTTTCGTAACGGACAAGACATGATTTTTGCCTACACCTAAATGTTAATAACACATTTACTAAGATTTCATGTAGCCCTTAATAGGCCGTCACTGGAAACTGCCATGTTTGATGTTGCATTATGTTTTTATTTACACACGAAACTCACTTCTAAATAAATATTATATTTGGTTGCACTCACTTTTCTCTTGCCGACAAGCAATTGTATTGTACAGTCAGGGTCATATATAAATCAAGAGGTCTTAAAGATACCTCTTTCACCGACATCTCGTGGTCAACTCTTGGTGCCATTATTTATATTGCCCTGTGAACTACATTATCGATCGATGGAAGTTCCCTAGACTATTTGATGTTATTAATATTATTTAGGAGGCTTTGAAAGACTCTTGGTCAACAAAATAGTCAAATCTAGAAGGCAGTCAGAAAAAAATACAATTTTCTCAAAACAAAAGCATAAAACAAACTTTGGTGGTTTGCAAATAAGACTTGACAGCTAAGATAGAATTATTCGAAATTAACTAGAAACTAAGGCAAATATAAGAACTAAGGAATAGTCTTAATGCTATGCCTAGGCCAAGGTATCGAGAAATAATGCTCTCTTTACGTTCCATGTTATATTTCTTCTAGGCTTGATAGTTTCTCTGGTGAATAGAGAATTTTCCTTTGACATTATCAGCCATGTTTCTTATTTATGTCGACAATGCAGTTCACAGGGCGATATAAATAATGACACCAAGAGTTGACCACGAGATGTCGGTGAAAGAGGTATCTTTCAGACCTCTTTATTTTATATATCTATCTATCTATATGACCCTGACTTGTACACAGCAACTATCCTCCACGTGTTCTCAACACTTATAAAACGCCAGTACAAACGTAGTTTTCTTAACTAGGAAAAGACAACGTCGATCATTGCGATGCTAACGTACAAGTCTTCTCTCGACTGCAGGCTTGTTTCAAATGGCAAGCAATCTCTTCGAGTCCTAGAACCACCCCAAGCCCGTTGAAGGACAAGGCAATGACCTGAAAGAATGCAGTTTATACGGCGCCAACAGTATGCCACTAGTTATCCACGTGAAAATCTTTTGGTAATCTATTGGCGACCAGTTGGCAACCTTATGGCGTAGTCTTGGCGACTTCCATCAGTTGGTGAACACATGGCAACCTTACGAACGACGTACGAACGACGTAACTTCAAAAACTCTTCAGCTACTTTTAAAATAAGTTCCCACTTACATACACTAACTTAGAGAACCCTGCACAAATTATAACTTTTATGTCGAATTATATACATACTTGGTCGGAAATCAGTTGCGAGAACTCGTTCGCCATGAAGTAGAGCAATGATATTATTATGGACATCACAGCACTCGAGATTTTAAAAAACATCATGGATCCTTCGTTCTGTCGGTAAAGAGAAGACACGTGGATAATAAAATTAAGAAAATAAGAGCGATTAGTGGTTAGATACAATAATGTAGTTACTAAAACTTAAACTTTTTCCTGTATCGAAAACCGAAGTTGTTCGTTATTTGAGAAGATAAATCAATTAAATTTAACCTAATTCGGTGCATATAATTTATTATTATTATTATTATTATTTTTACTATTATTATTATTATTATAAAGAAAGAAAGAAATGTATCTACAATAATAAAAAAAAAATATATATATTATAATTATTATTATTATTATTATTATTATTATTAGAGAAATCAAATATTTTACGAGTCATTTCGCTGTGTTCGTTTTTTATTAAATTACCTGACGTTTCGATACGTCTGTGCGTATCATCATCTGAGGCAACACTGAAAAACTTTACATTTGAGATTGTTTTTGTTGAATTCTTTTGCTTCTTCTTTGGCTCTGATTTTCATTGTCCAAAGAACTAAAAACATCTTGACTTCCTTGATGCTGTTGCTGCTGCTGCTGCTGCTGTTGTTGTTGTGGCAGTGGTGGTGGTGGTGGTGGTTGTTGTTGTTGTTGTTGTTGTCGTCTTGAGAGTAGTTTCCCTATCATCGGACTCCATGTTTTGCTTAATTTAAAACCACCAATATCCCCATTAAAATTATTGGGGTGCTTGGCAATTTCAATCGATTCTCTTATGAGTCGAGGAAAAAGGTTTTCTTCTGTGCATAAAATTTTGGTATCTTCAAAAAGGATCTTGTGCGTGGGATCATTAGCATTTTCCACCACGTGTTTTGCTACTGCCGAAAGGTCCTCTCTGTAGTGGTTGCAGTGCGCTCTATGTTCTTTAATTCTAGTCCCAATTGTACGACAGGTTTGTCCAATGTAGACCGAACCACATTTACAAGGGATTTCATAAACACCACTAGATTGAAAAGGAATTTTATCTTTAACTGGCAACATACAATTTTGAATTTTCTTCCACGGTTTGAATATTGTTTGAATTTGTTGTTTCTGGAGGAGTCTACCAATTCTATCAGTTGTGAACTTTACGTAAGGTAATATGGCTTTCTTCTTTTTCTCTGTTCTATCTTCAAACTGTAGGCCTACATCCTGTAGTTTTGGTTTTCTATTAAATGCTCGCATAATCATTGTGTTATTATAACCATTGTTTAGTAACGCTTGTTTCAGAACGCATTTTTCCGATTCCAGACTGGTACTGTCTGATAAACGTTTGGCTCTGGTAACTAGAGTATTTAATACTGAGTGCTTCTGTGGCTAACAAATCTGAATCACAACAACAACATAAGGTTGTTAAACAGTTAAGAAAGTTTGACTGCCTCTCTCCGCCTAGCAAGTCCACAGTTTCATCGAACCCAGGGATAGTTCATAACCTGTCGAAAGAAGTTCTTGATGAGTCTACATTATCGCTTTTATCTAAAGGATTAAATTTTGCTATAACTCCGCAATATATTCCAGTAGAAGAAATCATTAGTGGTGTGGAGGCGGCTATAGTTAACATCCCAGATGAACAAGCAGAAGAGATTCGACAAGAAACAGTTCGAATCCTGAAGTCATCAAAACCTCCTGCGGATAATCTTACTCGTAGTGAACACGTGGCACTCAAAAAACTTCGGGCTAATGACAACATACGTGTTATGAGAGCGGATAAAGGTAATGCAGTTGTGGTCATGGATTTACTAGATTATAAACAGAAAATGAATTGTGTGTTGCAGGAGAGTGTGTATGAGAAACTTACACGTAGCCCTCTGAGCAGAATAACTCTATTGACAACTAGACTTATTAAAAGTTCTCCCTTGGATCCGGTCATTAAGAAGATGATTACTCAACACGATCCAAAAATTCCGCGTATTTATGGACTTCCTAAAATACATAAACAGAATATTCCTTTGAGACCAATTGTGAATGCAATGGGATCTCCAACCCATGAGTTAGCTCGATTCTTGTCTAAACAAATTCAACCGCTGGTGCCTGAGATGAAATCATATGTAAAAGATTCAGCACATTTCGTAGAACTTCTTAAAACCTTGGCGTTAGACGAACAAGATCTTTTGGTGAGTTTTGATGTGGTTTCACTTTTCACTAATGTCCCAGTTCCAGATGCAATGGAAGTTTTAAGAGAAAAATTACCTCTTAGCAATCACATTACTGAGCTGATCGAGCATTGCTTCTCGGTTACATTTTTTGCTTTTGATGGTGATTTGTACCAACAAACATCGGGCATGCCAATGGGTAGCCCCTTATCACCAGCAGTAGCGAATCTGTTCTTAGATGATTTTGAAACAAAGGCATTGAGTGCAGCAACTCTCAAACCAAGAGTGTGGTTGAGATATGTGGACGATATATTCGCAGTGTGGTCTCATGGCAGAGAAGCTTTAGAGGATTTTTTAATTGATCTAAATGGCTTACATCCAAGTATACAGTTTACTATTGAAATTGAAAAGGAAGGTCGATTGGCATTTTTGGACGTTCTTGTGACTCGTGGTGATCCTGTGGGTCACTCAGTTTACCGTAAACCAACTCATACAAATTTGTACATTCATGAGACGTCGCATCATCATCCTCCACAGAAGCACTCAGTATTAAATACTCTAGTTACCAGAGCCAAACGTTTATCAGACAGTACCAGTCTGGAATCGGAAAAATGCGTTCTGAAACAAGCGTTACTAAACAATGGTTATAATAACACAATGATTATGCGAGCATTTAATAGAAAACCAAAACTACAGGATGTAGGCCTACAGTTTGAAGATAGAACAGAGAAAAAGAAGAAAGCCATATTACCTTACGTAAAGTTCACAACTGATAGAATTGGTAGACTCCTCCAGAAACAACAAATTCAAACAATATTCAAACCGTGGAAGAAAATTCAAAATTGTATGTTGCCAGTTAAAGATAAAATTCCTTTTCAATCTAGTGGTGTTTATGAAATCCCTTGTAAATGTGGTTCGGTCTACATTGGACAAACCTGTCGTACAATTGGGACTAGAATTAAAGAACATAGAGCGCACTGCAACCACTACAGAGAGGACCTTTCGGCAGTAGCAAAACACGTGGTGGAAAATGCTAATGATCCCACGCACAAGATCCTTTTTGAAGATACCAAAATTTTATGCACAGAAGAAAACCTTTTTCCTCGACTCATAAGAGAATCGATTGAAATTGCCAAGCACCCCAATAATTTTAATGGGGATATTGGTGGTTTTAAATTAAGCAAAAACATGGAGTCCGATGATAGGGAAACTACTCTCAAGACGACAACAACAACAACAACAACAACAACCACCACCACCACCACTGCCACAACAACAACAGCAGCAGCAGCAGCAGCAACAGCATCAAGGAAGTCAAGATGTTTTTAGTTCTTTGGACAATGAAAATCAGAGCCAAAGAAGAAGCAAAAGAATTCAACAAAAACAATCTCAAATGTAAAGTTTTTCAGTGTTGCCTCAGATGATGATACGCACAGACGTATCGAAACGTCAGGTAATTTAATAAAAAACGAACACAGCGAAATGACTCGTAAAATATTTGATTTCTCTAATATTTCGGGCTGTGAAAGCATCAAGCAAGAAATAAATATTATTATTATTATTATTATTATAAACACATATATACTCAAATGTAAAAAAGCATCTTATCATTCATGATCCCAAAACACCGAGAATTTATGGACTTCCAAAAATTCATAAACCGGACACGCCCCTAAGGCCCATAGTGAGTGGCATCGACTCTCCAACGTATCATCTGGCAGCTTATCTTTCGAAGCAACTACAACATCTTGTACCTTCATCTGATTCATATATTAAAAACTCTTATCATTTTATCGACATTTTGAAAAATGTCAATCTCCAACCCCATCACATACTTGTTAGTTTCGACATTGTTTCACTCTTCACGAATGTGCCGATTCCGGATGCTATTAAGGTGTTGGCGGAAATCATGCCCCTTGCTCCACACATTGTCAAACTGGCTGAGCATTGTCTCAACACTACATTCTTTTCTTTCGAGGACAAGATATACGAACAATCTGAAGGAAGTCCGATGGGAAGTCCATTGAGCCCGGTCATCGCCAACATTTTTCTCGAGCATTTCGAGACCAAGGCTCTGTCGACATTTCCTATCAAACCTGTCCTATGGAAGCGCTATGTGGATGACATAGTATGTGTATTCCCGGGCACGCGAGAAGAATTACACGATTTTCACACCCATTTAAACAACATACATCCGAGTATTCAATTGACAGTAGAGATAGAAGTCGAAAAACAGTTACCCTTTCTTGATTTGTTATTGACAAGGTTAGATAATGGTCGTATTGGTCACGCCGTCTACCGGAAGCCTACACATACTAACTTATATTTACAAGCCACCTCACACCATCACCCATCTCAAAAGCATGCAGTTATCAACTCTCTAGTGTCACGTGCCAAACGCCTGTCCGATGAAGAAAGTTACACCGAAGAAAAGAAGATATTAACCGAAACATTACAGGACAATGGTTACAGCTTATCTGACATCCGTAGAGCTTTCCATAGAACACCCCGAGAAGATGTCGACCACTCTGTCAAGCCGGACACGCCCCCCAAGTTTGCTCATTTGCCGTATGTGAAATTTACAACAGATCATATTAGTCGTTATCTACACAAGTTTCAAATCAAAACTGTTTTTAAACCACATAAGAAAGTCGCCAGTATGTTAAGGTCTCCAAAAGACAAAAATCACTTAGGGGGGAGCGGTATTTACAAAATACCGTGCAAGTGTGGCCAGGCGTACATAGGGCAAACGTGTAGGACTGTCGCCACAAGGGTCAAAGAACATCGACATCACTGTAACTCGTTGAGAGAAGACTTGTCGGCTGTTGCCAAACATGCCGTCGACAACATCAGCAATCCTGACCACGAGATACTTTTTGATGAAACCCGAATAATATGCAACGAACCTGCCCTATGGCCACGCCTAATCAGGGAGTCAATAGAAATAGCCAAATCACCTAACAACTTCAACGGTGACGTAGGCGGCTATAAACTGAGTAACTCCTGGGCCCCAGTCATCAAACTAGCATCCCGACGCCACAAGGAACTACAACAACTACAACAGCAACGTCAACAACACAGAGAACAACAACAACAACAACAACCGGAGCTACAACTACATCAACGACAACAAAAACAACAACAACAAGTGTTGACGTCATCCTCTCCAACCAGGGGAGATAACTACCCCCACTCCACCACGTGTGCCACCCCAGCCAATCAGAAGACACCGCCACGGAGGAGTGTTCGGCTGAGGCTGAAACAAACTTATCAGCCTCAGTTCTCATGAATATGTTACCCACAGAGGTAACGAAACGTCGAGGTACGTATAATGTTTACTCGCGACGCGGCGAAATAACCCGAAACTCATACACGTTTGATTTAATTATTATTATTATTATTATTATTATTATTATTATTATTATTATATTATTATTATTATTATTATTATTATTATTATTTTTATTATTTTTATTATATTATTTTTATTTTTTTTATTATTATTATTATTATTATTATTATTATTATTATATTCAGTCAATGATAACAGTTGTAATAAAAGTATGCCCCGACTGGGGATCGAACCCAGAACCTCTGGCTTAACGCGGCATAGCTCTGCCAATTGAGCTACCGAGACATAAGACACACCTTCATTAAACTGCTATATGTTGTGACTGTTGACATTCATGATAATAATCGAACAGAAGACTGCAATGTAGCTGTTATTACTGAAAGAACACATGGAAAATCCAATCACTTCTCATCTCCCATGAGTTAGGTAGTATGAATATATAAGGTTTTTAAGCATAAACCCGCTTTGAGGACATTATTAGTCAATGATAGCAGTTGTAATAAAAAAAAAGTCGGGGCATACTTTTATTACAACTGTTATCATTGACTTATAATGTCCTCAAAGGGGACTACAATACAATGCAATGTGTTTATATTCAATCCGTGAAAGTCTGCGAAATAACATACCTATATATCTATATATTTGTGTTTAATTAGTTTAGTATGTTATTATATTATTATATTTTAGTCACCAGGCCTACCCTTGTTTTAGCATAGTTTTGACGATGCCTACAAATGTGCAATGTACCAATCAAACGGCAAATAAATACTCTTCTCTTCACTCTACTCATTGATTTTAAACTTACGCTTCTATAGTATACTCGATCCCCAGTCCACCCATCTTGAAATTCCAGTTCGCATGTTAAGTAGATGGGAGCGATTTGTAGACCAAATATTTTAAAAAAGATGGCCGTCAGTTTGACAGGTGAGCATATTAGCCATTAACACCAAAAGATTACTAAATTCCCTTATACAATTACTTCTAGTTGTTTCTGTTTGTGCATTCCAATGCTGCACAAGCTAAAAACAAATCAGACAATCCAGTTAAATACTTTATTGCATTAAACTAGGAAAACGCTTAAGTCCCGCCGCGTTGATGGATGAGCTTTTTTTAGTTTTTAGATTAAGTGGAATCTCTTTTCTTCTTCAAGTGCTTTTTTAACGCATTGTAGGTGATTGTTGTCAAGTTTCTATTGTTAATTGTTATTATATTCCTCAAAAAACTTATATTAAAACCTTTATTTATATGTATTCTGGATAACTTTTTCAACTTTTTCTTTCAAAATGTACTACATCACCAAAACCTCAATGTCCGTGTGAAATATGAACATTGTAGCCCCACACGTTTGGTCAGAATCGGCCAGAATGTCACGAAAATATCGCACTAAAAATTGAAAAAAAAATCGTAAAAGTACGATATTCATGAGAAATATTTCTTCGATTGTACCCAAAAACAATACAGCTCTAAGTTCAGAGATTTAGAAGGTCCCCTTTAATTTTCATCAAGATCGCATATGCCGTTTGCCCGGTAGAGAGCGAACAAACAGAAAAAAAATTTAAAAAAAAACACCCGAGCTACATTTTTTGGGGGTCAGTGAAATTGAAGTCTTCGCTTCGCTCATCCAAAAAGCATAAATTAAAACGCCAAATCGCCATTTTGAAATGGATAGATTGACGCTTCAATTTGGTACGCTCGCGCTTGTGCGAACGTATTGGAGACTGCGGATCTAGCGTACTATAGATGTCAACTAAATATTTACTTAAATGTAGTTCATTGTTGTGTCTGCATCTATGTAATTAGATTTATTTAGTTGTCCTCCTTTGTAAATCAGTTTTTATAACTGAATAGGATAGACGTTAAATAAATAAATAAATAAATAAATAAAAAATGCACATCACAACGCTGCTTTCGGAACATCTGCACATCATTTGCTTTGTTATTTACATGCACTAAGAAATCCTCAATATAGTATGTACGAGAGTAAGTGTTTGTGTGCCAGATAACCAAAAATATTATCTAGATAAAGATAAGATACTCTTCCTAAAAAAGTATCTAGATACAGATAATAGATAATGGACATGAATTGTATCTAGATATAGATACATATACGTACTGGCAATGTATTTAGATAAAAGATAATAGATACTTTTAAAAAAAAAATCGGCTTAGACCCAATTCAATTTTTCGTAATACGTTTCAGGGTTCTAGTCTAGGTCTAGGCCTATCTATTGTATAATAATAGACCTATATAGTATTTATATTCTTACCTTCAAGTCCAGTAGTATGTTAAACTCGTAAGTTTTGGTTTGGAACATAACAACCTATTTTATTAGAAGAGGGTAGCCCTACTTACCTGGCTGAATAGGCATGTAATAACAATATGATAGAATGTTTTATCCTATATATGTACACACAATAAGAAATTACAATGCTAAAAAAATATTTTACCACTTGCATTATTTTGGGGCCTACCTATATGGAACAGGGAAGGATAGTGTGACTGAAATGTTTGGGATACGATTCTTTTAAATGGGAGCTAAAATTGCTTTTCAAATATTAACGATATTTAACTTTCAGAAAGTTCATGTTTGTTAGCTTGTAGGACAAATTTTGAAAAGTTCGTATTAGGTTATATATTTTCGTGATATTTGGCTCGCGGCCGAGCCAACGGCTACTCCGATCTTGATGAAACTTTATGGGAACGTTTGAAATCTTTACAATTATATATGATTTAAGGGACATTTTTAAAGAAATATTTCACATAGAAATCGTACTTTTACGATTTTTTTTTCGATTTTTAATGCGATATTTTCGTCATGTTTGGGACGATTCTGACGGATGGCGCTACAACATTCATATTTTACATGTACATTTAGATTATAGTGATGAACTGCCTTATTTAAAAAGTTGAAAAATTGACCAAAATTCATTGAAATAAAAGTTTTAACAAAAGCCTTTATAGGTGTATAATTAACAAGTAATATCAAGTAACTAGAAACTTGACAATAATCACCTACATTGCTTACAGAAGCAAGTCTTTGGGTCTCGAGATATTTTGCATTCTATTGTTATCTCACGTATACTAAAAACTTACAAAAAGCTCATCTATCAATGCGACTAAAAAAGCGTTCGCGAAGCAGCCTAGTATTCTTAAGTCCCAATTGAAAACAATGGGCATTCTTTGCTTACAAAAACCACATGTGAAAAAGCTAACAGATTGAATTGCGTTCTAAGTTTTGGCCAATCTTTATCTTCCCAATGAAAATCATGAAAAAAAAGAAAACACTATTTTAGACGACGTGTTAGCATTAATTAATACTTGATTCTGATTTTTTTGTATCTGTTATCTAATGTCAATTCAATTCAATTCAATTTATTAAGACACATATAGATACATTTTTCAAAAGGTATGTTTTTTGTCGCGTAAGTTGGGCAACCACATAAGGAAAATACTTGTTCGTGGTTACCCTATTACAATAGTAGTCTTTATTAATTAATTTATTATTACTATAGCTAAAGCTAAAAACTATTCTACTTTCTAGTTCTAGTACAAAGAGTGTTAATTGTGTAGTAATAACCATTATTTCAATTATTTAACTTGACATAATATGATGTAGATATAATTTAATTGTATAATTTGACAATGATTAAAATTAGTGAAACACATGAAAAACTTAAAAGTATGTCTAAAAAAGTAACAAACCATCATATTGTACTATTATATGATAACTAATTAATCAAATATGATACAGCTAAATATAGAAATTAGTAACTTTCGGATCAGCTTTCAGTGAAAATGAAAATGAGAATGAGAATTCAACTCATCTGCCATACTCAAGAGAAGAGAGGACTTAAACATAATATGATATTAAGGATCAGGGGAAAAGCGAAGTGAGACACACGTGACATTATAAGGCTATATTTTACTGATTCGTTCTTAGCCATGGTTTTTAAGTTTAATTTTAATTTTAATCAGTCTTTTTCGAAAACCGTCGGGCTTTGAGAGTTAATATTTCCTCCAGCTTATTAATCGGTAAAGAGTAAATCCACTTGTGTATTTTATTATTGAAAATAGATATTGAGCTATTTCTTATTTCTGGTGGTACATGGTTATACAATTTTGGACCCAAGAAAGCAACTTGCTTCTGTGATAGAGTTTTGTTTACTCTTGGAATTATAAGATTGTGTTTATGGTTTTCTCTTGTTAGTGATTGATGAGATATTTTTCTAAAACTGTTAAGATTGGTATGAACAAACTTTAGGAGATTTTTCGCATACAGCTTTCGAATGTCAAGCATTTTGCTTTCACTGTACAGCAGTAATGTAGGATATTGAAAGTGTTTTTTCATTATTATCTTTAAAATGTGTTTTTGTATCGCAACGAGGGGTATCAGGTGATTATAATAAGTCCCACCCCAGGCTAAAATTCCATATTCAAGTAGAGATTGCGCTAGAGCGTAGTAGATCATTTTAAGTGAGGAGAGATTAAGGACGTTTCTAAGTGTGTAATATTTGTACAGAGTGTTCCTTAGTTTTTTGCACACAGATTTAATGTGGCAGTCCCATTTCATGTGCTGGTATATTGTCACACCAAGATATTGAGTTTGGTAAACTTTTTCAACTGTTTTGCAGTCACATGCAACTGTAGTGGAGCAGGTATTTGTATGGATTTGGAGGTGGTAGTCGTTTATAGGTTGGTCTGTTTCTGTAGGAGAGAAAGCAATGTGAAATGTTTTATCTTCGTTTAGAGTAAGCAAATTTGTATCAAGCCACAGCTTTATTTTTATCATTTCGCCGTCGGCAATTTCATATGTGGTTTTCCAGTTATCGCTTGAGAATATGAGGACAGTGTCATCAGCAAAGGTAATGATTTTACATTTTAATTTGGAATTACACAAGTCGTTTATATATATTGTAAATAGAAGTGGACCTAGAACAGTTCCTTGAGGGACGCCGTATTCAACAATTGAAGAGCTGCTGAGGGTCTCGTTTACTTTTACAACTTGTTCTCTGTTGCTCAAGTAACTCTTTATGAGTTGTAGGGCTACACCTCGGATGCCGTATCGCTCCAGTTTTGCCAACAGTTTTATGTGCGACACGGTGTCAAAAGCTTTAGCTAAATCGAGAAAAACAGCTAATGATTTTTTACCGTTGTCTAGTTGAGAGGTGACGATTTCTGTTAAGGTGTGAATAGCGTGCTGCGTGTTTAATTTTTGTCTGAACCCAAATTGATTAGGGGATAAAATTTTATTAGTTTCAAAGTATTCGTACAATCGGAATTTTATGCATTTTTCGTGAATTTTTGCAATGTTGCTAATTAGGGATATTGGTCTGTAGTTGCTTACGATAGTTTTGTCACCTTTCTTATGAATTGGAATTATTATAGATTTTTTAAAGATGTTAGGAAATATTCCTGTAGTGAAGCTTAAGTCTATGATGTATTTTAGAGGTTTGACTATGTGAAATTTGGCTGATTTGATGATCTTTGTATTTATAAGGTCATGTCCTGGTGCAGAGTTAGTTTTTAGTTCATTGATGTTTCTGATTATCTCTTCGTCAATCGTAGGGTTGAGGAATATCGACCCGTTTTGTTGATTAATAGGAAAATCATCTCTGTTCAGGTGGTTAGAAGACGCAGGCTTATTTAGTATGTTTTCCGCTAGATTTTTCCCCACATCACTAAAGTAGTTCAAGAAAGTTTCTGCAACTAATAGCGGATTACTCTCTGTATTTAAAATGTTATTGTTTACCTTTATTTTGTCTATAGTTTGTTTGGAATTTGCTTTATGATTATTTGTTGCCTCATTGATGACTTTCCATACTTTTTTAATATCTTTATTTGCATCCACTATTCTACTTTTATAATACTCATTCTTAGTAAATTTTATTAACCTATTTAATTGATTTCTATATGTTTGATAATATGATCGTAATTCAATATCATGAGGATTTTTTAAAGCATGCTTGCTCAGTCGATCAGATTCAGATATTAGATAACAAGAAATATTATCTGAGATAAGATAATATATACTTTGAAATCATGTTATCTGGATAAGATAAAAGATAACACAATGTTATCTAGATGATTATCTAGATAACGGCACAACACTGATTCTTACCAGAGAGAACAGTTGATTGGTAACTCCCAATACGAGTGTAGTGGCAATTAACGAGAAGATCAAAGTTGGCTCGCAAAATGATGTATATGTGTCAATGTTACTGTAACAGACGCAAAATAAACGAGAAAGTAATGGTTATAAAGCTCTGTCATCATTGCATGCAATAAGTGTGTCTGAAAGCCATGTTACCCGATCAATTTCGTATGAAGCTCAATGTCTTCACCCAACACTTCCAGCATTTCCTTGTCCAGTTCCTTATGGGTTATTCTTACAAGGTCATGCTGCATTCCACCATCTATGGCTACATCGTCGCTATATGAACATGCAGTCTCCTCACATTCCCTTGTTGTGTAGATTATACCTGAAGAATGTTGACTTGCATCTCTGGCCATGCTGTTCCTTTCAATTCCAGGAACAAGGCCACCTTGTAATGAGTGTGGAGACGACAGTGTTATATTATCGACCATTCTGGAGTTGAAAGCAGAACCTCCAGCTGTGAAGTGGCCACTTTGTGATGTTACATCTTGACTTAGAGTCCGTACATTTCGATCAACTATATCATCCATTGAACGTTGCGGTGCTAGACTGTGTATCCTGCTTGTATTGAAGGCAGCTCTGCCGGAGAATTGGTCACCTTGCAATGCAAGGCCAGACGTACACACTACTTGCCCAGTGTGTTCACAATCAATGGTCACAACTGTGTCGGCTATCGTATGACTTGATTCCTTCAGCTTTCTCATCTTTATTCTCTCAATTGATATTGCTCGTATGTGAGTTACTTTATTATTAAGGATGCGAAAATTTGACCAAGGCAACATTATTGCAATACATGTTATTGAAATCATTGGCCATATTAAGTTACCTACACTGAGCATTTCAATAAATCGTATAAAGAGAGTAATTTCGAATCCAGGAGACGAAATCGTCTCCCAAGGGTACCATTCCCTGGAATATCATATAATACGTGTAAGTATGCAAGCAAATCCACAAGCATGCACATTAGTCAGTTATTGGATGAGCGTAGCGAGCGTAGCGAGTGAAGCGAAGATTCCATTTCACTACACTGGGGAAAAAAATCCGGAATGTTTTTTTTTTTTTCTTTTTTTTTCTGTATTTTTGTGTGTCTGTTAACACGATTCCGGCTAAACCGATACTCCAATTGCAATGAAATTTTATGGAGGCCTTCGAAATCTCTGAACGAAGAACTGCCACGTTTTTGAGCGCAATCGAAAAATTATTTCTCATGAAAATCGCAATTTTACGATTTTTTTCGATTTTTAAAAAATTTCTTCAGCTTATAACACCTACATGCTTTGTCCGATTTTAATGATTTTTTGACAGAACCTTAATTTCATGAATTTAGGTATTCGTGTGAAAATTGAGCGCAATCAAAAAACTATTTCTTATGAAAATCGAAATTTTACGTTTTTTTTCTTTTTTAAAACAATTCTTTGACTTATAACACCTACATGCTTTATCCTATTGTAATAATTTTTTCACAGAACCTTAATTTTATAAATTCATATATTTGTGTAAAATTTGTGCGCAATCAAATAATTATTTCTTATGAAAATTTCAATATTACGATTTTTTCCTTTTTTTAAATTACGATTTATTAAAAAAAAAATCAAGTTAATTTTCTTATTTAATTTAATTTAATTTTTAAAAAATCTTCAACTTAGTATTGATTTTTTCACAGAACAACAGAAAATCCGCATAACACATGGCAGCTCAATGCACCAATTACGCTCATCCAACAACGCGGCGGGACTTAAGCGTTTTCCTAGTAAATTATATTAATTAAGCAGCCCATATGGGATGCATACTCATTACACATTACACACATTACATTACAATAGTAGACATATTATTACAAAATCAAATTTAGCATATAGTTTAAAAGATATGCAGGGTTGTTTGTTGGACATATGATCACAAATAGGTTTCTATTCAAACTTTTAATTTATAGCCAAAACTATAAACTGGCTTTTGCTTCGATGTTTTTTTATTGGTTAAATTTGTTATTTTATTGGTAATTATAATTTGCGCATCTTGTTCCCACAAATCAATTTCTAAAGTTACGATCACTCATTCATTCTTGTCCTTATATAAATAATTCGGGAACCAGAAGTTATTCGGTCAGTTAATTTACATTTCTTACTGTTATTATGTTATTACTCAAACGGTGACATTAGATACCGCTTTCGTGAAGTGTGCACGTTTTTAACATTTTATTGCTGGCGTTCAATTGTGGTACGCAATAAATTTTAATTTTAAAAAATATTCAAGGTACATAAACTTTCATAAACTTACCTCATATAGAATTTGCGGCCGGGTATGAAATTAAAAGAATATTCGTAAACTACCAGGGTTATTGTCAATATCGATAAGGGTATCACTGAACGCACGATACATTTATAAAAAAAACAACGTATATTATAAAATATTTTCTTCTGATCTTCATTATCTAGATGTTGAGGTGTAATGATTGTGGTTAACTGTTCGCACAAGATATGTAATGTTTCGTGTTTGACGTACACTGTCGCCATCGGAACAAGCAGAAAGCTTTCCATTATGGCAGTAAAAGTGTTTGCCATCACATCAATGGTGTTATTTCTATACACGTACATTCCCATAGGAAACAGAAAAAATACCTGAACCGACATAGATATTATCAAGAACAAAGGATTGAAACGGCGAAATAAACGAAGTGCCAACTGTAGGGATCGATGTTTGCAGAGCAGGTGTGCCAACCGAGGGCTGAAGTATTTCAGATAATACTCAAGGTCGGGCTCGGTCTCATCTCTCCAAAACCCTGTAAGAACATATTATCATGTTATAACAATGAGCAGGTGTGCCAAACGATGACTATAGGATTTTAGATAGAGGCAGTAATAATGTGACGTCATACACATGGTTGCCCCATAGCAACACCTTAGTATTAGTAACGAAAAGTTTTCAATTGAAGCAAAATTTATTTCCATTTTTAACCTAGTGGTAGTTTTTGTATATTATATTTTAATCAGACGAAAGGTAGGTGGACGCCCAGTCTCTGCAATGGTTCGTCATTTCGACGCGGTTTTACCCAAGAACCTAGTATTGTACATATGAATGCCCTGAATGGGGATCGAACCCAGAACCTCTGGCTTAACGCGCCATAGCTCTACCAATTGAGCATACTTTTATGACAAATTCTATCATTCAATAATAATGTCCTCAAAGAGGGCTTATGCTTAAAAACCTTATATTCATAGGGCTACTACCCAACTCATGGGGGTTATTGAATTTTTCCATGTGTTCTTTCAGTAATGACAGCTACATTGCAGTCTTCTGTTCGATTATTATCATGGATGTCAACAGTCACAACAAATAGCAGTTTAATGAAGGTGTGTCTTATGTCTCGATAGCTCAATTGGTAGAGCTATGGCGCGTTAAGCCAGAGGTTCTGGGTTCAATCCCCAGTCGGGGCACATTAATCTAAACTGTTTCAAAAACCTTAATGTCCGTCTTCAAGACCTTGGAGATTTCTAATGACTGACATCTATAAAGAGCTCGTTTTTCAATAGTAAAACAAATTATAATTACTATCATGGGACAATGCCGATTTTGCTAAAATTATCAAATGTGAAACTCTGTACTACATTTGAATTTAAATATGTACTTTTTATTGGTTTAAACTATCAGGTAATAGTTATTAATAATGATTGCCTATCCATTCCCGGTACCCGCGCCAATATTTTGTACCCATTGAGCAAACTACCAATCGGTGTTTGATGATATTATTGTGTAACTTTGCTCGCCCGAACTAATCTTACCTTGCCAGTAGAGATAACTTATGCAGAGGTTCACCACGTTAGTAACGGTATCTTGCTGCATCGTTATTTAAGGGATTTTATCCGAAGTTTTTTTGTTTGTGGATGGTTCTAAACAACAAACATAAACACGGTTAACACGCAACTTCTTAAAGATTTTAAAGATTTTGTAGACATATTTTTGTGGTGGACATATGGTGGTGAGTTAATACTTTATGGACTTGTAAATTATTTGATGGTCAGTGTTTTTATTCAATATGTTTACTTTCAAAGTGTTAATTGACTTAAATTCTTATCTTGTTTTATTGTGTGAATCCTGATGATACTGGGTAAACGTTATCTACAGTTTGTTCGGCAGAGTTTGTGAGTAAATAATGATTTAATTTCTTGATTTTCAAAACATAATAAAAAAATAAAAATAAATAAAAATAAAAATAAACAGCTCTTACACACAGTTCTTACACACAGCTCTTACACAAATGGCGAACAGTAGATTGGATGAATTAGGCCTCACAATAAATGCAAGAAAATGTGCTGCCATTATCATTGAAAAAGGTAAATTACAAGAAAAACCTCTCCATATAAATGCCACAATGACAGTAAAAAGTATATCTCCAACAGAATCCATAAAACATTTGGGAGTTAATTTCAATAAATCCATAGTGACTGATTTTGCTGCTCTTATAAACCAACTCAAAACTAAATTACAGACCATCATCACTTCTCACTTACTAATGGCTGATCAGAAGCTTAATATCCTCAATCAATATATTATGTAAGCGCCAGTGTTCTTATTAGTTAGTTCTAGTTTTGTATTTTCCGCTTCATTGTCTATGCATCATTCTGTCTTGTTGTTTCACCCTGTGTTTCCCCTCTTTCCCCTACTTAACCAGTTTTCGTTATCTGTTCTTGCCCTGACATTGCGTCAGTCTGTCTGTTCGTTTGTCTGCCTACCTCCGTAGGACGCAGTTCGTCTCTCGCCTGCTCAGAGAGCAGCTCAAACCTATTCAGTTTCTACCGTTTTCTCAGTGCAACAGTGCAAACAGTGATCAGTTATTTTCAATCTGTCAGTTCTCCATTACTTCAAGTCCGTTGCTGCGCTGTCTGCTACGCCTCCTTCGAGTTTCCGTTGTTGACCTGGCTCAACATCTTGCACAGGCATTTACTCTTCCTATTTTCTTCTTCTTAACTCGAGTTCTTTAATCTTTTTTCTATCCCCTGCGGTGGGCACTCCCAACTTTAGCCCACTGCGCCGCCCACTTACTGGCCAACGTTTTCTCAAGCCCACACAACTATCTGGGTAAGTTTTGCTTTGATTCATTATTTTCTACAATTTACAGTCCACTATTTTCTACCTCAGGCCTCGGCCTTCACATATTATATGGTCAACCCTAATTTATTCTTTGCAGAATGCTCCCATTGGAAAATTACCAATGAAATTCCTGGAGGATTTGGATAAATTAGTAAGAAGCACCATTAAAGAGATACTTCAACTACCAGGGGATACTAATGACAGTATGCTATACACAGCCAGAAGTTGTAAGGAACTAAGAACGTTTCGTGCCAAATGGGAAGCTTTTATTCAACATTATAATATTTGCCTGGTTTTAGAGAAATCTATTTATCCATATGTTATAGAAACAAGTAATACCACTTTTGAAAAACAGCTATGTTTGGAAAAGCTAGTTTTAACATCTGATGAGCTAGAAGAAAGTTGCAACACCTCAACTAAGAAGATAACAAG
This sequence comes from Sweltsa coloradensis, assembly GCA_024449915.1. Classification (NCBI taxonomy): domain Eukaryota; kingdom Metazoa; phylum Arthropoda; class Insecta; order Plecoptera; family Chloroperlidae; genus Sweltsa; species Sweltsa coloradensis. Next base: position 216,926 of record JAMZAV010000741.1, read on the forward strand.
CAGTAAAATCAGAGATATAATGCGAATCAAAGAATATGATAAGTGGTGTTCACTGATCCAAAAGGGGCGTGGTGTATCTATGTATAAGAAGTACACTCCAGCCAATAAGTGGATTAGCACCAAACTCGGTTTGTCGTCATCAGAATGGAGAGATGCCTTGAAATTTACATGTGACGTTGCACCTGTAAGGTCTCTGCCCGGAAGGAGTCAAGACGGTTACCACTGCATGCATTGCCTCAGTGAGAAAGAAACTTTACCTTACGTTCTTGGCTCTTGTAAACATGGAGAACTTCTAAGGAACAATCGCCACCATAGCATCCGATCTGCCCTAGCAAACCTGCTGAAACTCAAAGGTTTGGAAGTATATGAAGAAGTCGCGTGCTTGGGAGCTAATGACAGTAGCCGTCGGGCGGATATAATTGCCATTAACCGAATAACTAGCCACGGCTATATCATTGACCCTACCATAAGATTTGAAGGTGATACTGGACTTGCGGAGAAGGTGGATCGAGAAAAGAAAGACATCTACGAGGCTACCGTCCCATATTTTCTCACCAAATATGATATAAAGTAAATTGAGGTGATCGGGCTCGTAATATCAGCAAGAGGAACGATACCGGATGTTTTTGTTAAATTTTACAAACGTTTTAGACTAAATGCGAGTTTTATTTATGACTTGGTGCTTTTTGATTTTTAGAAATCATCTACATGGCCAAAGCAAGAAGTAACAAGTATAAATCAGTATTTGTTATTTTTAAACTTCACTAAATCATATTTCTCACTTCATTTTTCACTTCATTTCATTTTTTCATAATCTGTAACTAATTTTACTTATTGTTAAACGTAATTTGTATAAATGTAAATTAATTAATTATTGATATTCTGTGTCTTTAAGGCAACCTTAATGTAAAGGCAGAGCTTTGTTTAAAAAAAATAAAGTTGTACTAAAATAACTGATGCATAAATAAATAAATAAATAAATAAATAGGTGTGAAATTTGAGCACAATCGAAAAATAATTTCTCATAAAAAATAGCAATTTTACGCCTGTTTGAGTTTTTTCGTTTAAAAAAATTACGCTCATCCAACAACGCGTCTGAAAAAGCGTTTGCAAAGCTTCCTAGTTGTTTAATTACCTAATTCATTCATTCATTCATGTATATCCTATTGAGTTTTAAAACCTGATTAACAAAGGAGGACAACTACATAAAACCAATCATGTAAATGGAGACAAAATAATGAACTGTACGAAATAGTTATATTACAGTGTATAGTAAGACAATAATTATTGTGATGTCATAATTAAATTGAACAAAAAAAATTAAAGGAGGAATTAATTAAAATAAACCAAATATAAAAAAAGATGGAAAAGAAGAAGAAGAAGAAGAAGAAGAAGAAGAAGAAGAAGAAGAAGAAGAAGAAGAAGAAGAAGAAGAAGAAGAAGAAGAAGAAGAAGAAGAAGAAAGAAGAAGAAGAAGAAGAAGAAGAAGAAGAAGAAGAAGAAGAAGAAGAGAAATAACTGTTTTCTTAGACGAACCCCAGTGATTGCACACTTTTTTTAAAACATTATTAATTTTTGCTTGAGTATAAAATATAATATTTATGATTTGAATTTGTACTAGAATTAATCTGAATTGACGACTAGATTTACCCGCTTCTTGTCGTCACGAGTCAACATGGCGGAATGAGTTAGGATAAATTCTCATTTCGCAAGTTGACGTCTTTTGAACGGTGCATCACATATCACGCTCTAACTTTTATTCTATTCATTTTTGGACAAAACATGTGAGGAATAATATTAAGCAAATATTTCATAGCTTATAATAGCGATTATTTCGAAGTTTTTGACACAGTCGTTAGCTTGTTATTACAATGTACGCATCATACATGAAAAATAATTAAAACGATATAAGCTTTCTCAACTTCAATTGACAAAAAACTACTACTCGGATTTCGACAAGACCTTACAAAAAATGCATCTGGCTGTTTAGACAAGAAATAAATTAACTTTATAGATAGAAAGTGCACTGAACGAAAATTTACAGCACATGCTAATATGCTGGGTATGTGTTTTCATCTACAATACGTACTTTTGACGTGCGGATGAACGGTGAAAAACTGCACGCTGCGCTATATATATATATGCAGACATTGTATTTTCGGGTAGTCCGTGTGTCCGTGTCTTCTTCTTCTTCTTCTTCTTCTTCTTCTTCTTCTTCTTCTGGGCAGTTCTCCCTGACCATCTTCAAGGAAATTTAAAACATAAAACAATATAAAAAACAAACAAAACCTTACTTCATAACATACACTGCAACTGGATACATAGACAAAACTAAATAGCTTAGAAAACAAAGATACTAATGACAACATAAATATATAAACATCCAGATATTATATGTATACATATATATATATATATATATGTGTGTATATGCAATGTCTTAAACTTTCACGGTTGCTAATGTGAGTAGTATTGTATTTACGGGTAAAACCGTGTCTCGTTTTTTGGTTCACCGTCCAATCGTACTGAAGCGTTGTCCACCTCTACAATGCGTGTCTGCTGCCGCGTCCGTGCTCTCATGCTCTCCGGCGAAATTAGGTGCGGGGCGGCGAGGTCATATACATTCTCCTGGAGAAGGTGCGGGGTGGCGAGGTCGTATTGTGTAACTGTGATGCATGGGGCAGTACCCACTTGTCTAACATTAGCTTGGTCCCTAGCAAATCTAGTCTGGCTTCTCGTTATTCGCCGTGCGTCAGTGATAGTTTCGTGAACGGTCTGTGGTGGAATTAATGGTGTTGTTTGTAGTTTTCTTGTTGGAGCTTTATTCCTAATCATGTCACTAGCCTTAACTTTGCTAAGGATCGGTTTCCACGCAGTTGCTAGACTTTGGCTATCATCCCTCTTTTTAATACACATGTCCTCTTTCTCAATTTCTATAGCCTCTCTTATTATACGAGGATACAAATGAGGGACTGATGCTGCAATTATGGTATTCTCAAAATCAAATTCATGGTTTTCCTTGATGGTATGTTGGGCAATCGTAGATTTAGGGTCACCATTTTTGGTCGCCAACATGTGTTTCCGCACGCGGTGGGACACATTTCTGCCTGTTTGTCCAACATATACACCTTCGCATGACCAACGGTGAATTTTGTAAACTCCTCGGCCCTGCAAGGGAATGGTATCTTTAGTTGACCCTAACAAGGTACTAATTTTCTTGTGTGGTCTGTAGATTGACTTAACTTCATGTTTACCGAGAATTTTACCGATTCTGTCTGTTGTACCCTTCACATAAGGTAAATACGCTATTGACCGAGGTTTAGCCTCTTCTTCCGTTATTGTGCTAGTGGTTCCTTTCTTCCTGGCAGCAGTGCTAAGTGTACGGTTTATCACAGGGTCTGAGAAACTATTGAGACGGAGTGCATGGGTAAGTTTGCTGAGCTCTTCTTCCAGATGTTCATCGTCAGCAAGTCTATGCGAGCGTGTAGCTAATGTAAGAGGTACAGATCTAATTTGTGCCGGATGGTGGTGGGAATCCGCATTTAAGTAGCGGTTGGTATGCGTGAGTTTTCTGTAAACCGTATGACCCAACGACCCATCTTGTCGCCTGATCATGGATACATCTAAGAATGGGAGATGACCATCCTTCTCTACCTCCATAGTGCATTTAATGTTGCTATGACAACTGTTAAGGTGTAGCAAGTAATCATTTAAAAGCCTCTTTGCAATGTGTCCATACGGCACAGATGTCATCAATGTGTCTCCGCCACTTAAGAGGTTTAAGTGCTGCCGTTGTGTTGGCTTTCGTCTCCCAATCTTCCATAAAAAGATTAGCGACTACTGGAGAAAGTGGAGAACCCATTGGTGCTTCTTTTACTTGTTTGTACATGTTGCCCTTGTAGGAGAAATATGAGGAATGTAAACAATGGTGTAACAGATCCATGATGTGCTTTGGCAGCTGAATCTTATTATTAATGTACTGCAAAGCTTCCTCAATAGGAATGTTGGTAAATAGCGAAACTATATCGAAGCTAACCAATAGGTGATGATCTTGTAACATCCAAGATGTACAGCAGTCAATAAATGAGGAAGCATTCTTCACATACGAATCTGCTTCTTCCGCATATGGCTGCAGATATCTAGCTAAATGTATGGCAAGCCCCTGTGTAGGGGAATTGATGGAGTTTACAAAATTCACTGTGGGTCATGCGAAGGAGTATTTGTTGAACAAACAGGCAGAAATGTGTCCCACCGCGTGCGGGAACATATGTTGGCGACCAAAAATGGTGACCCTAAATCTACGATTGCCCAACATACCATCAGGGAAAACCATGAATTCGATTTTGAGAATACCATTATTGCAGCATCAGTCCCTCATTTGTATCCTCGTATAATAAGAGAGGCTATAGAAATTGTGAAAGAGGACATGTGTATAAACAAGAGGTATGATATAGCCAAAGGCTAGCAACTGCTTGGAAACCGATCCTTAGCAAAGTTAAGGCTAGTGACATGATTAGGAATAAAGCTCCAACAAGACAACTACACACAACATCATTAATTCCACCACAGACCGTTCACGAAACTCTCACACGCACGGCGAATAGCAAGAAGCCAGACTAGATTTGCTAGGGACCAAGCTAATTTTAGACAAGTGGGTACTGCCCCATGCAACACAGTTATACAAGACGACCTCGCCGCCCCGCACCTAATTTCGCCGGAGAGCACGGACGCGGCAGCAGACACGCATTGGAGAGGTGGACAACGCTTCAAGTGTTGCCAATACAGCGGTTTTGCCGCTAGATCTAGCGTTTTTGAAAGACGAAAAGTGGTGAAAATATAAAATTGAGACTAGCGGTGACACTTAGCGGTTTACAACTTTCAAAACAGTGGTAAACTTTACATAAATCCGCTAAAAAATCTCCAAAATGTGTGTTAAAATTCCGCAATTTAAGCGAAAAAAGCAGATAGACAGACTTATTTTACTTGTTTGATTTATAATTTTAAATCATAATCCACGCCCATTACTTAGTTGATAAACTAAAGACAATATATTAATTGTTTTATTTGATGTGAGTCTTTGATCTAGCTACTTCGTTTTGAAAATTTAAAATACATTTTGTATGGAAGGCTTTTAATGTTTTTTATGCAATTTCATCAAAGTTAGCGGTGCAGACCTTGAATTTGGCGGTATTTTAAGGTGCTACTAGCGGCCGTGGTGCTGGGGGTATTGGCAACACTGAACGCTTCAGTACGAGGTCGACGACCAAAGAGGAAGGACCCTGATGATGGCTCCTGAATTGGAGCCGAAACGTTGGTCAGTGAACCAAAAAACGAGACACGGTTTTACCCGTAAGTACAATACTACTCATATATATATATATATATATATATGAAAATGTAATTAGCCAGGCCACTAAAGAATTCAGCCCCATATGGCGCAATCTAGTCAGGGAAGAAGTCACTAGGGCACAACAACATGGGTGGAAGCCTCCGGAAACACAGTGAGATTGCCAGTGTGTCAGTGTCTGACGATGGAGACGGACGTCTCCGAAAATTCACACAAGTAAGTGTTAAAAATATAGACCTCGGTTAGTAGTTTAATACACTCGTCAAATAATATATATATATATATATATATATATATATATATATATATATATATATATATCCATTGAATTCCTGCTAAAAATAAATGATATACTGCGAATTGTATACTAATGAGAAAAAGCAGTACATAACATCTATTAGGATGAAATCAGGTTAACGCCTTTTTCCTCTGTCCCCGAAATCTTGTAAGCAGGTGTATGAGGTCAAGCGCACACTTTCGGCAACTACGCTCGGGGGCAAACCTAGTTGACGACACAGGCCTACTAGCGATATTACCAACTACGTGACGTCACTCACGACTAATTAGTCGACTAGCTAGACGAGCAGGCACGTACACAACGTCGGTTTCAGACGCACCCCAAGACTCACTATCTGAATCTGTTAAACTTGACTGACATCAAAGTGGGTATACGTTCCACCTTCCAACAGGTCTTCACCTATTATGACTCCGGTCTCTACGTACACAGTAGACAGTAAAACATTAAATATTTAATCAATAACCTGAATCAATCTACAGAGAATCCAACGGCCATTTATTTTGATTGGCCAATTAATTGGATGAGCGTAGCGAGCGAAGCGAAGATTCCAATTCATTACACTGGAGAAAACAATCCGGAATGTTTTTTTTTCTTTTTTTTTCTTTTTTTTTGTATTTTTGTCTGTTTGTTAGCACGATTTCGGCTAAACCGATACTCCGATTGCGATGAAATTTTATGGAGGCCTTCGAAATCTCTGAACTTAGAACTGCCACGTTTTTGAGCACAATCGGAAAATTATTTCTCATGAAAATCGCACAATTTTACGATTTTTTTCGATTTTTTAAAACATGCTTCGACTTATAACACCTTTATGCTTCATCCGATTGTAATGATTTTTTCACAGAACCGTAATTTTATTGTTGTAAAATTTGAGCGTGATCGAAAAATAATTTTTCTTGAAAATCTCAATTTTACGCTTTTTTTCGTTTAAAAAAAATTTCTTCGACTTATAACACCTACATGCTTTATCCGACTGTCTGATATTTTTATAGAACTTTAATTTTATGAGGTTATATATTTGTGTGATATTTGAGCGCAATCGAAAAATAATTTCTCATGAAAATCGCAATTTTACGCTTTTTTCGTTTAAAAAAAACATACGCTCATCTTACAACACGCCTGATATAGCGTTTGCGAAGCTTCCTAGTTAGATATAAATCAAGGTTATGGTTTCCGAAAACGATGTCGCAACACATAAACGTGCATAGAATGTCAGTTATTACAGCATTTGAGAAACATGACGTCAAATTGCAGGTAAACCGACAACCTACATTCGATGTACATACCACTTTAAAGTTTGTGTACGAACTTAACGTCACGTTTAAATTATAGGCCTTGCGTTCCGTGAAAGGTAAATTTACAATTGATATATTCACTAATAATTTATTAATTTTAACTTAAGGGACAGCCTCGCAACTACGTGACCTAGAAAATGCTGAAATCACATGTCAGAAACATAAATAATAAATATTATAAAGGTATATTTTAAATACCTTGGAAAATGTTTTTTTAAACTCAAATTTAAGACATAATTTTCTCCAATGGAGTTATATGAGAAATTCTAATGCTTCAATATGGCCACCTTGCATAGCCACCCACTTGCTTTGACAAGGACAACACTATTTTTGTTGTTGCACAAATAAACTTCATTCACCATTGTTCCCTTGCAAAAAAGTTAAGAATATAAGAAGCCATATTATAGGCGCTCCACGCTAAGAAAGGAGTTGCGCGCGCTTTTAACGGGTGAATTGTAGCCATTCAGCAGGCTCCAATTTAAAATAACGATCGCTGATTGGCCCGTCGAAAGCGCGCGCATCTCCTTTCTTAGCGTGGAGCGCCTATAGATTGATTTGCACGCAAATAACATGTGTATAGGTAACGCCGCTAGATTTTTACCCATAAATGCTCTCCAGCTGCGACATCATTTGAAACTATATTTTATTTTAATTTTAAATAAGAAGGATTATAAATATTATGATTTATTTACATTATGTAACTAAATATAAATAGAATTGCAGAGGAAAATAGTGTACGTCAATAAGTTATACTATACTTGAAACCGACATTGACATTGGTTGGCTCAAGCGCTTTGCGCGCGACTTTAACTAAGGAGGTCCCGGATCAAATCTCGCCGTGACCGACAATCCTGACTGAAGGTTTCCCCGAGGTTTTCCCTAGTCGTTATGGAAGGACCCAACTGAAATTACTAACTTTTTTAGTTTTGAATGAAATGATCTGAATTTCGGGTATGTGGTAATCTATAACCATTACAACATATAACAAAATAAAAAACCTTATTTTAAGTTACTGTTTAATTGTGTGTTTGTTTCATTGTTGTGTAACAATACATTAAACGGGACAACGCTGTTCACATATTAGACATCCGATTTCAATTTTTTTCTTGCGAAAATAAAGAAAAAATGTAACTGGAGGTCTCATGGTATATGCTTAATGTTATATCACTCTTTATATTGCAAAAAATTAATTTAATAGATAATTATATACATTTTTGAAAATATAATTTGATATTAAAGTTTGTGCTTTTATTGTTTAAGCTCTATCAAAGATAAATAGTTTTTATACCGGGGTACCTTTAATATGTACCAAATAAGTTGTAAAACAAAATTCAAGATATTATAACCATTTTTACAGAAACTGGAATGTTCCTTAATGTATTGTTATACAACAGTGAAACATTCACAACAATTAAACAACAAATTATTTTTTATTTTTTATTGTTATATGTTGTTATGGTTATAGATTACCACATACTAAAAATTTAGATCATTTCATTCAAAATTAAAAAGTAAGTAATTTCAGTTGGGTCCCTCCTTAAGCGAATGCAAGGGGTTGAGTCCTCTGAATCAGCCTGCGGACATCCCTTCACAGTTATCTTAACTTAACCAATCGGGACTGAAATGTTGTTAATTGGCTACTTTTCTCACGTGCTTAGAAGGTAGTTATAGTAAAGGTGAACATTTTCGTAAGTACAACAGAATGTTGATTCGATGTAAATTGAATTTACGTGAAGCATTCGGCCTTATTTTAGTTTCCTTAAACACAAATTAAACATTGTTACTGATAGAACATAAAGTATGATCATCTGATATCAACAAAACCATCTTTATTTTCGTTTGGGTTAAGTGGAAAGCCCATTATTAATGATTACTGTTAATTCAATTCTGTATATTTAAGCAGACACATAATACTATTATCAAAGATACTAGGAAGCTTCGCAAACGCTTTTTCAGGCGCGTTGTTGGATGAGCGTAATTTTTTTTAAACGAAAAAAGCGTAAAATAGCGATTTTTATGAGAAATAATTTTTCGATTACGCTCAAATTTCAAACGAATACATTAATTCATAAAATTAAGGTTCTGTGAAAAATTCAGTACAATCGGATAAAGCATTTCGGTGTTATAAGTCGAAGAACTTTTAAAAATCGAAAAAAAATCGTAAAATTGCGATTTTTATGAGAAATAATTTTTCGATTGCACTCAAAAACGTGGCAGTACTAAGTTCAGAGATTTCGAAGGCCTCCAGAATATATCATCGCAATTGCAGTATTGGTTTAGCCGGAATCGTGTTTACAAACACAAAAAAAGAAAGAAAGAAAAAAAAAACGTTCCGGATTTTTTTTCCAGTGTAGTGAAATGGAATCTTCGCATCGCTCGCAACGCTCATCCAATTAAAACTTAAAAGTAAGTTAACGTTTATACAAAAGTAAAATTCAGCAATTTTCAAAAGATAACTTGTCAGGAATGTGTCCGGCATATACATAATCGAATTCACAACACATCATCAATAATTTGCGTTCTACCCAACCCAAAAACATATACAAAATAGTTTTGATGATGTCAGGTTATCAATGAATATATACGTAAAAACGTTTAATTCGATCGTGTTTAGAGGAAACTTCAATGAGTCGACCCCGATAGATTCTTATGTGACTAAGATTTGTTTATTTGTGGCCACATTACACATCAGGACAAAAAAAATCCACAAGTGTAAGTGCGGAGTTGCAAAAGAATTTTACTTGTGAAAAGTGAAGATATTAATACATATAAAGAGAAAATGTGGGGAACAGTCAGTTTAGTATACACATTATAAACCACATTGTCAAGAATGCGGTGACACCGATTCACTCCCCTTCCGACTTCATGGTTTAAAATAGGGTAAGATATTAATTCAAAAATAAAATTTTTGATTATTAGTGACAGTGATATTATTTTAAAACTAAATAACAATCAACGGTCTAAAATGGCAAAAAAAAAATTCAGATACATGTATAAATCATTCTCAAGTGTCATTTTATAGCATTTTGTAGATTCTATTTTGTAACCACCTTCAAAACCTTTTGCGTGAGGTTTTCTCATTTTTATTTACATTTTTGTCAACAAGTTTAAAATATATTTTATCAACTGTTTTCAAATGTGCATAAACTAATTATTAATACTTTTTAAATTAAATAAAGTAGGAATAAAAAAGTGTATTTCAAAAAAGCGCTTCGTAGCTTCTATACAAAAAACGGTATTTTTACGTGTCTCTAATAATCATGAAGCAACTATCTAATGCCACGGTATTAATAGAACTCAAACTTTTGATTTCAGACAGAAATTTTAATCACATAACAAAGTCAACACTTCTGTAAATTAAAATATCTCATTTTCAGCTGTGCACTATTTACCTTGTGAATTAAAACTAATTACATATAAAACTTTAACATACTTCGCATCAGTGACACTCTGTCCAAACACGTACACACGTACACACTACGCAGCCTTCACCCCTAATGAGTCTGGTTTCAACATGGAACACTATACACGCGCTAGACAGTCAAACATGAAATATTTAACCAATGGACGTATTCGATCCGAAGAGAATTCAACATGACATTTGATTGGCTAATAATTTAAGTATAAACTCGTGGTTAGATCGCCTTGACTGACAAATAGTCTTCCATCGCACGATGGTCTACACTAGGAAAACGCTCAAGTCCCGACGCGTTGATGGATGAGCTTTTTAAAGTTTTTAGTTGAGTGGGATATCTTTACTTTTGCAAGTGCTTTGTTTTGCTGCCTACGCATTGTAGGTGAATGTTGTCAAGTTTTTTTTGTTTCTTGTCAATTGGTAGGCCTATTATTTACCTTAAAAAACTTTATTAAAAACTTTATTTTTATGGATTCTGGCTAACTTTTTCAACTTTTTCTTTCAAAAGGTAGGGTACTACATCACCATAAATTTAATGTACATGTATAATATGAACGTTGTAGCCCCGCCCGTTTGGTCAGAATTGGCCCAAATGGCACGAAAATATCGTACAAAAAACCAAAAATCTTATATTGAAAGCTTTATTTCTATAGATTCTGGCTAACTTTTTCAACTTTTTCTTTCAAAATGTACTAAATCACCGTAACCTTAATGTCCATGTATAATATGAACGTTTTAGCTCCACCCGTTTGGTCAGAATTGGCCCAAAGGGCACGAAAATATCGCACAAAAAACGAAAAAAATCGTAAAAGTACGATAGGGTACTCATAAGAAATATTTCTTAGATTGTACCCAAAAACGTGGCAAGTCTAAGTTCAGAGATTTCGAAGGTCCTGTCAAATTTTCATCCAGATCGCATATGCCGTTTGCCCGGTAGAGAGCGAACAAACAGACAGAAAAACAAAAAAAACAAAAACAAACAAAAAAAAAACACCCGAGCTAAATTTTTTGGGGGGTCGGTGAAATTGAAGTCTTCGCTTCGCTCATCCAATAAACGACGTGGTTGTTGTTGAATCACGTTGCTTACAGACAGAACAGCTGTTATGTTACATAGAAACAAGCAAGACAAAATACATGCTGATATACTTTCGAAACACATACCATTATAACTTTCCTGTATGTACTTTACTTCGACAGAAAATTATTAAATTATATGCTTAGTGTTGTGTTAGGTTTCTGAAGAGAAATATACAATTTATATATTCAACAGTTCACTTAAATATATGCTTTGTGTTGGGACTATAACAAATAATATTTTTATCAATGTTGATAGAGATACGAGTCAACAGCTTACCTGAGTTGTAGAGGTGGCTGGCACCCTATAAGTTAAAAATGTTTGTTTATTTTTTATATAGATTTGATAGTATGTTTTTAGAATACATATACGATTGGTACATTTAAGTCCAGAGGGAGATTACGAGCTAAATTATCTCTTCACTCACTCACTCACTCACTCACTCACTCACTCACTCACTCACTCACTCATTCACTCACTCACTCACTCACTCTCTTACTCACTCACTCACTCACTCACTCACTCACTCTCTTACTCACTCACTCACTCACTCACTCACTCACTCACTCACTTACTTAAAAAAATCTCTTAAATGATTTATTGTGTTGGCCGATATGTTTCATGGTAATTTTGTTTTATTTTCTTCTTTTATACGGATTTTTGTAAATTTTCCTTTGTCAACCTTCAGTTTGAAAACGATTTTTGAATTAAAGTCGAAATATCACAAATAAATATTCATAGAGAGCAGTGTTATGTCCAATAAACACTTATTTGAAGGATGTATGAAAATGTTGCAAAATCTGACAAATTTCTCAATATTTATACAATATTTCAACACACACCTCATATTATCAATAAATGTTGTACCGTTCCTCGCCCCACTCTGACCAAATTTGGGGGGACAGTGGCCCCCCCCTCGGCCCCGTGTACTTTCACCACTGGACATTTATTTCTTCTAGTTCTATAAAATAACAACAAAACATTGTATTTGTCATAGAAATTGAACTACAAGAGAATAACATCTCACAGTTATACCCAGCAGAAATTATTCGGTGAAGATCAATATTGACTTTATACGTTCATGGACAGTGTAGAATTGATGAAATTACTATTGCAAAAAATATGAGTGCACCTTCAAACATTGCTCTAGCTCGGTGCCTGTTAAAGATACATAATTGAGCCTTGGCAGTAATATAAATAAAACTTCCTGCTTTCTGCTGGTATTAACTATTGTCTTAATGACTCGTACTTTCTGTTTGAGCGATTTATTTATGAATAATTTAGCTTTGTGTGGTGTGCGGGGTGAACTCTAGGAGGATTAAGTACAATAAGGTAATATACTGAATCCTCCTAGGGTGTACTGCGGGCTGCCTACGCGTTAATTGCAGGCGTACCGTACGGTGCTGTTACCTAGCGTCGAAAACTAGAACTGCTGCCTGCCAGCTGACGTTCATTTGTTCGTCAGATCAGGGGGGTTGGGGGTGAACTTGAGAACGTTTTCGGCCTGCTCAGTAAGTATCGCTCAGCTGTCACTCGTTGGCCCTGACAACACGACTCAATACTTAAAGACAATAAATGATTGGACTTGAGGCGAACGGTGCCACAGTTGACAAAACACAAAATACATCTTCTGAACCATAAAGATGGGATATATTCTGTTTGTTGTTTTTCTAAAACAGAATAGTAATTAGATATCCTAAACTGAACTGGCCGATTATACCCCCTAGACCTAATTCATGCCCTTTAGGTGATAGACTAAGGCTCTACACTCGACAGGGTGTAACAGTATTTGAAAGCTGTCAATCCAGACCGTTCACGTTCCCTGTCAGAGGAAAGTGGAAACTCTTGGAAATTAAGAACTGTCAATGTCATGGACATGGAAGACAGACAGAAAACAACCAGACAGGCAGACGAACAGACAGACCGGCATAGAAACAGACAGACAGGCATAGAAACAGACAGACAGGCAGAGAGACAGACAAACAGACAGACAGAGAGACAGAGAGACGGTCAGGCAGAGAGACAGACAGACAGACAGACAGACAGACAAACAAACATTGTTCAGAATTTCAAAAATGCTCGGGGCAAAGTGCGCTTTGTGGGCACGGCCATGTAGTTTTTCAACCAATCACAGCCAGGATCATGTAAACCATCGTCGAGTGATTCCGTTCCCTCCGACCACCGTACATTCCCACTGCTCTATAGTCTGTGTTGGCTAAGGTTGCACTGGCTTGAGTTCTATGCATCATTGTCACAGTTGGAGGAGGTGCCGGGTCAAGATCTGGGAGTCGCTCTGAGGATAACAGTGTTTTTCATTTGCTCTACAATGCAACTCAGTAAAAAATATAAAGTGAATGGAATTGAAACATGGCTCTATTAGAACATCAAAAGAAAATGTTGAAATCTTTCTTAGTGGGCACAAGGCGAAAATTGCCTCTTAAAAAAGCATAATTTTTAAATGTTTATGACTTTATTCCTTGTTGAATTTAATAAGATCTTAACACCCTAGCCAAATTTAATACGACGTAGAAAAAGGCACAATGTCCCACATAGGACGTAGGCCTATATCTATCGAAGAACAAGTTCTTAGCCCATGCGAAAATGTCTACCCAAATAATATTTTTGAAAGTGTGTTTTGTCGATTGGTTTTACGAACCGATAAGTGATAGACCAGCCAAAATTATATTTTACAAAAAATTGCAATGCATGCATGTATGCCTCTTTAGCCTAAGTGATTAAACATACATTTTGTGATTGATGACCAAAGGATATATTTATCACAATTTTTGCTTAGCTATATTTAATATGATCATAGAAAAGTATAATTGTGTATAATAGTATCCATGGTACAAATCTTTACAAATGGATTAAATACAACAAAAAATTGTAAACCGGCTAAGAAAATATCACGAATAACATTTAGGGAGCAGGTCCGAAGCGTATGGCTCTACGAGGACGAGGGTTCAAATCCAACATGCGACATAATATGGGGTTTTAGTAGTGCAAAAAGACAAAACACGGTATCTTCAATGCAATTACTATATATTCAGGGATCGCTTATTTACCAACGAAACTGGGCCTCCTAAACATTGTTTCCCGAATAACCACTCTCTAGAAGGCGGTGGAAACTTCGAATTTCGAACGTTTTTCCTGCATGTCTCATTCTTTGTCGCAACGTGTTCACTTGAAGACGTGCCTCGAGCGAATTTTAGCACATATTAGTTTATACTAATTGTTGAAAGTACTTGAAGCAAACATGCAACGAAACCACTTCCCAAGGATCCGATCCTCAAGTATAAGTAAGTCTATCACTTGTATTACATTTCGGCCTTTTGGCTAAAGCTTTGACCAACTATAACAATCAGTAGGCCTACTAGCACAGGTAACAGTTTGGGTAGGCCTAGATAACCTGGATCTTATTTACATAAAGCGACGTTTTAGGTAGGCCTTGGTATTAGGCTAATATTTATGGATTCTAGAAGCAGGTCTACCCCACGTTTTTGTGTATGGAAAGTTGAAACTATGGAATATCAAACGCAAGTCTACATAATATTGATTTCTAAAATGATTTGTTTGACTCTAATCTTAATGCCGGATGGCCCAGTGCTAGTCCTAAGTTTTGTAGGCTATATGATTATTTAATTGCACTCATACGGCGTCATACGCCTAGGAGAGGCTTAGGCTAGGACATGTGGGCCTAGTCCTATTCTATATCTACTGCCCAGCCTACACACATTATTGCTTTACGACTCATACAGGGAGCGAAGATTCTTAATCAACAGATATCGTTGAAAGATGAATACAAAAATATTGGCCGTGCGTTGATCATTTTGTGGCGGGTCCGGGAGAGATTACTACGTAAAGTTTCGCCTCTTGTTCCCGCATTCAAAATGTTGGATGCGCGGGGGCAAACATATTCAAACTTTATTGTGGGGCTAGTCACTACCCCCCATACACCCAGGAACACCCAAAACATTCGGTATCATTATTGATGAAGGACAATGCCAACAAAAAACCGCATGTCGATCAGACGTCGTGTTCGGTTTTTATCGCGAGACGTGACACACGCACAGACGGACGGACAGAAAAGTGATGCTTATATGCGAGCTGTACTCCCTATTCTTTTGTTCGCAAAATACTACTGTACGTGAAATTGATAATATTTTATATAAAGCCTTGAAATTTAAAGAGAAAAAAACAGTCGGGTTAGATTTCTTTATTTCTGACTGAATTAAATATTAAGTTTGGCCTGTTAGTGAATCCAGTCTTTTCAATCAATCAATTGCACCTTTGGTCGCTCATCATCTGTCTGTCAATGTGGCTAGAGAAAAGAACAAAATATCTCTTAAATTCCCGCGCTCAAATTTGTTTGAAATATATCACAGCCTGTGTCTCACCTCAAACATTCTGTAGCAGGCAGTGACCACAGGCCGGCATGTTCTTCAATTTCGAACGTTTTCCGTATTTCTGTCCAATTCCGTGTGATAAGTTGCTCGTTTGTAGACGTGCCTTGATAGTTGATAGTGACCCGGTTTACAGTAAAGCTAAGCATACTTAATTGGAAAAAGTTTATTAATTAATAGTGAATAACATTGTAATATCAATATGGAGCGAAAGCACTTCCCGCGGATAGTAGATTGTTTTCCAATCAGAATTCGATCGTCAAGCATCAGTAAGCCACCATGCACTCTCTTATATTTTATATACTCCCCTAGACAGGGCTTGATAAATCGGTGTTTTCAACTTAAATATGCCGGTCTCTAGTTGGTCAAGTGTTCGCTTCTCGATTGTGTCGGCGCCTGCAGGGTTGGCGTGTTCGGCATTAAATTGATTGTCCCCCACTGAAAATAAGTTCTGTGACTGAGTGGGTAGACTTTTAAAACACATTTATTTATTGATTTAATGTTACTATTGATTTGTTCTAATTAACTAATTTACCCATTGAGTTTATAGTGCTATTTCATACTGTTATTATATAATTATTCTTATGTTAATATCCATGAGCAAAAGACAGCTATCTCGGAATGATAATGGCAGTCTAATTCGTAGCCTAGAACTCCTTGCGCCCGCCGTTCCACTATCGCTCGCGAATGTCCGCTTGGAGATTTAGATTTAAATATGAAGAAAATTGTGGTTGATGAATGTATCGTGAGAATCTGGAAGAATTTTCCAGAGGAATACCTGAGAAGCAGGCATTAAATTAATACAACAAAACAACCCTGTATCTTAAACCTGGCTATCTCTTATCGCTCATCATTCAACGTGACTTGGCCGCTGCCAGCTCGCTTTCCCGCGAAACCAGGCCGCTCTAGTAGGCGGTGACAGCAGGCCGTAATTCGAACGTTTTCTGCTGGTCGCAAGGTGCTCGCTGCTTGGACGATCTGGTTTCAAAGTGAATCTAGTCTAGCCCCAAGTATTACTTTAAAATTTTATTAGTTTTTTGATAGTAGATCTACCGTGTGTATTTTATCTTAACATGGAACAAAAGAACCCAAGATCTCTATTTCCTATGAAGATACGATCTTCAAGCATTAGTAAGCCTATCATATGTATTTTGTGTCGATGACCTAAGCCTATGCCCTATGCCTAAAGATAGATAGAATGATATTGATGTTTTACTTAAACAATACATTATCAAGAATACAATATTGGTAGCCCTATTATTATTACCATTAGTATTATGCACATGATCATAATACGCCTGTTGTAGCAGAGTTTATGGGAAGAATAGGTCTAGGGCCTAGGACTATTCATCATGTCGAATTCGAATCCATCAGATCAGTGCCATATTGCCGTTTGCCGATTGTAGTAGTAGTATCTAGCAGAAGGACTATAGTTTATTCATTAGACTAATATAATCTCAACGGCCCGGTATGACCATTGAGTGTAGAAAGGCCTACTAGAACTTATACTCCACGGTAAAGAGGATTTTTTGGCAGTCTCGCGTTGCAAGAATGGGCCACCGCAACAGCGGTATACTTTCAAAGAGAACGGCACTTAGCACTCAATGCCTTTAGCAGAATACTGACTGTTAATAAATTCATTGTCGATGACAAGAGGTAGCTTAAATGTTTGTGTCGAATTCGAGACAAATGGATGTCGCAAAAGCTTTTTCCGGGACACCGGGACGAGGGGAAGAAAACTCGAATGTGATCCAAAAATTCGTCAGTTCAGGATTCAGGTTTTCAATTATCTTGCTGGCAAATATAAACAACATTCAATCAGCCTGATACACCTTTGATCGCTCATCTGTCAACGTCACTTGAGAATTTCTTTCGAATGACACTGAACCTAAAGTGACCGCGCTCAAAGTTTGTTCGAAATATATCACAGTTTGTTTCCCGACTGAACCTAAGGCCTGAACACATCTGTAGTAGGCTGTGGGCACAGGCCGCCTATTTTACTGAATTTCGAATTTCGAACGTTTTCCTTCATTCCCTGTTGCAGGGACACTACTGCAATACGTGTTTTAGTTACTGGTTGTTAAGTGGTTGTTCAATTGATTTATTGGTAGTACATTTGTAACAAAAGTGTTGTTTACTTTAAAATCAACATGTCTATGAAAAGAAATCACTTTTCAACGATCCGAACTTCAAGAATTAGTAAGCCTACAATTCACTTGTATTTTACTTCAGCACGTCCTAGTAGAGGTCTGCACGGGCCCTGGCCTGCTTTTCACTGAATGAGACGGGCTTTTTCGGGCTTTATGATGTAATTTGAAATCGGTATTTGCGATTGCGATCATAGAAATGTTCTTCGACCAAAATTTCAAAACGTTTTGTTTCTCGTAATAGTAATTTTCATCCCCACCGTGACGTTCATTCATTTTTCCCATGGTAAAAACTAAAAAATCCGCATTCTGTTTCTTTGTGTTTAACCTCTGAACGGGCTGTAACGGGCCTACTTATACTTATGGCGGGCCCGGGCCGGGCCCGGACTTTGATGAGCTAGTTTAATACGGGCCTGGGCCGGGCTTCTAGAAGTAGGCCCGTGCAGACCTCTACGTCCTAGCCTAGGGCCAGCTCTCTGGTAATTTTAGATAATTATTTCTGAACAAAAATGATTTTCTTTAAGATTTTCTGTTGTTTTGTAGGATACCGTAATAGGCCCAACAAAATATTGTTATAGCCTAGTTGTTATTGTCATCCGTAAGGCAAATAATATTTCTGTACAATTCATTTGAATTTCTTCCCAAGTATCTCGCTACTCCAAAGAGTATTATGGGCTGTCTAGGCGTCGGTTCTATAAGTATACTCCAATACGCAGACCTACCGATGTTCAGGAATAAGTAAGCCTAGCACTTGTAGGCCCTACTTTATTTAGATTTATTTAGATAGGGCATTCAGTAAAGAGCGTGGGGCAATTTCTTGTAGGAACAGATATGTTTGAAACATTGTTGGCATTGCATTAAATCAAATCAAGACGTGTAGGCCTACTGATTTTCCAAATTTGCCAGAGAATAATGATCGAAACAAATTATCTTGAAATAGATATTAAATTTTTTCGTTATAAAATAACATCTGTGACTACAACAATTAACATGAAAAATATTTAAACTCGTGGAGGTCAACATTCCTTTTCTACCCCCTACCTTAGGCCTCCCAAGCCTATCATAGGCTAGAATGGCGCATTATGGACTTACAGTTGACGCGCCCTTATACCAAGTAAACTTAAAAACCTTTTATTTATACCAATATAATTATCAAACTAAAATGCAAATGTTCCGGGGTACTAAACACATGACTCGTTCACTCGTCTAACGACTTAGGCGTTTCCCTAGTCTAGTTGGCTTAGTCGCCCTTATAACCGAAATGTGGGGGACGTGGTTTCATTTACTTATTTTCCCTTTCATATCCTTTGTCATCTTACCAGTTACCATAAAATTCATATGATAAGTAACGTATTTAGTTACGAGTATTTATTTTTAAAAGTACCATACCTAGGCCTATGTATCTACCTGGTACTTTACTAAGTATCTTGTATCTTTACCTGTATCTAGATCCATTTTAGCCATAGTATCTATACCACTATACCTAGATACCTACAAATGTTCAATGCCGCCTAAACTGTTGGATCCTACCCAAACACTCAATCACTAACCAACCAACGAAACTAGCTAACTAACATGGGGGGAGGGGACGCTGAGCTTGGCCCAACTCTAATGCGCGCACACATGGTGTTGATGATTTCTGCTGAACGGTTGGTAATATCACTACCAAATTTTGCATGGATGTTCATAAAGTACTTTTGTATTGATTCGCATTTGGTTGCAAAAATGCATCTTAAGTCTTTAAGATCCATTGCGACACAAGTTCAAAATGGGACAAAATGGGAAATCCAAAACATGTCTTCCAATTCTGGAAATTCCCGTTCCCCCCTATTTCAAAATCAATGAATTAATTTAGGAATACGCGTAACCCTTGATAGCATAGATTTATTCTTTATTAAGCTAAGTGGGAAATTGATAACGGTGTTAAAATCGTTTACCCGGAAAATTCAGGAAGCTGAGCGCCTAAACTCGTCTCCGCGCCAGCCTCAGCGACTCCTCTTATAACTCCCTCCCATTATAATTATTCCCTTTATAGTAATTTGTCAATCAATGTCCACGTGCGATATTGTTAGTGTCTTTTAATTCCTCCACCCAGAAAAGTCGCCGTTCTTTCCATCGCAATGTGAACAGACGGCCATGTTGGTCGAGCGACGCCAGCGATTGGCTGAGGAGAGAGACCACGTGCCACCAACTAGTGACGTCACTCTTGAAGACAGCGATACAGACAACACGACCTCCTCCAGGGGACCTCGTCATGGCCGCGGACTGGACTCTTATAACCTGTTCAAGGCCACACGACGGCTGGAACAACGGCCGCAGTCTGAGACTCGGGAAGTGTCGGACAATCCTGGGACATCTAGCGCCATCGGTGAGTACATTCTCACTACCTTCCTTGATCTGCAATCCAGATGTAATAAATACGTTAAAGTACGTGCGTTAAATACGTTTATATAACTAAATAGGATAGACTAAATAAATAAATACATTTATTGAGTAAGGTAATATCATTGGGTTTACAATCAGTTACAATAATATTATAGAGATTCAATGCACGTGTTATTCAAAGAAATTCTCTACGATGCAATTATCAATGACAACATCTCAAGGTTCATTAAATCCTCCAGATAAATTTAAGTGAACCTAAAATCTCCGGATGTAGATTCAGAGTAGTTGTCATCACCTGTAAGTGACAATGCACTCTTCCCTTTAAAAACTTGAATCTCAAGCTCACTCTTGAAGCATTTTTTAAACAAATTTTAAGAAAGTAACCATAATATTAACTTCGAATAAGATATATAGCGCCACGTGCACCACGAACTTGTCACAGAATCAATTGTTGCGAAGTTTTCTACTGACTCTGTTAGGTAGAGTTGGTGTAGGAACATGGTTCACGGGTAACGTATCTTCCTTTGTCCGTAGCTGGCCCGAGCTCTGGGGCCGACGCCCCCATCACAACCCGCACTCCTCGATATATCAGAGGCCGTGGACTCATGCTGGGTACGCCTGGGAGAGATGTTGTCGACGACACGCCCAGTTTGAACAACCTTAACGAGAATTCTACATCTGGAATCAACAACTTCCCGTCCATATTCAATGGTCGTAATATCTCAGAGGCCGGTGGATCGATGGAGATGCCTTCCACGTACGGAAGATACAATACTCAGCCCATATTCAATGGTCTGAACTTTCCGAAGGCCAATGGCAGCTACACATTCGGAAACAACTTCCCGGGCAGATTCAATAGTCCAAATATTTCGGAGGCAAGTGGCAGCTCCGTGTCTTCGACGCTCGGAATGAACCATATCCAGCCCCGATTCAATGTTCTGACGCTAAAAGAGGCCAATGGAGGTGATGTGACCGGGACTAACGCACAGACATATTCTCGCAAGGTGTTCGTGGGAGGCCTGCCCGCGGATTTCACAGACCGTGAGTGTTTTTATGATATTACCTTGCAAGAGTTTCTATCTTTAAGTCTCTTTTTCTGCATGATGGGCAGCTCAAACCCTTTCATATGTCTGGCCTTTTGTGGATGGAGACGACAACGTTTGCCATAATGTGCCGTTGGTTTATAAATGACAAAACCATATGCACAACAACCTTTATTTTTCCAATAATTTACAGATTAAGAGGCAGTATCCAGGACGGTTTTAGCGCGCGACGCAGTGCTAATCGGCGGCACAGATATCTCAAACACCACAGTAGATAGAAACACGATTCAAAATTCTTTTTGAAGAGGCATGTTATATGCAGCCTAATACCAGTTTGTTTTTTTCATTTTGTTTTCCAAATAATTAGAATAAATTTGTGAATATGACTGTATTTCAAATAATTTGCTCATTTTTGAAGCCGTCTTGTGGGGTAATGCATGAACGGATTTCGTTTTTAAAAATACATTTGGTTAGTTTTCGGCCTGCTTTGTTATTATAATGAACTCACTATACAATGATGATTGTTACTAAGCTTCAATTTGTGCCGACATAAACAGTTGCATAATCGAGTAACGGGCATATTGCGGTCGATAGTGGTTCTATCTAGCGGGAATGCAGCAACTACTTGCACTCAGTTATGTTCTCTCTCACTCGCACATGACTCGCACGAAGGAAGGGACTCAGGTAGTCTCTGGAAGGGTCGACCGTAATTATCTCTCCCTCAGTAAACAACCACCATGTAGATGAAACAGCAATTTTGTAGCTTTTTTTCAAACTTCATTATGAAAATGGCAAATACGGAATATTCTTGTTGCGCTGATTGTAACACTTTTTGTCTTTTTCCTCTAGCTTTATTTTAAGCCATAAAACCCTATACACATTTAAAAAACATTATATTTCATTTCAAGGGATCGTATAAATTTAGGGTGTGTAATGTCTATGGCATTGTGGAAGTCATAATGATTACATTATTCGAGTAAGCTAAATAATAACATTTATTGACTTTCACATTAGAACAGCTACAAAAAAACACATCCTGTCCCCAAGCCAGCAGTAAAGAAAATTACCCCTTCATTTGTTCCCATCAACAATCCCATCTCCATGGTAACTGGCTGATGGTTGAAAGTCACAGCCTTCTAGATTAGTCAAATGTCAGGTTGTCCAATAGTAGATAAAGTAGGTAACTACAGTATATAAGACGGATTGTCAAATCGACACCACTGGGAATCGAACTCAGGTCCCCCACTTGCCGGGCGGACACTGGCCACTGAGCTCTTCACAATATGGTTTAAACAATGCACCTAAAACAACAAATAAACCAGATTTTAATTCGCCGTCTGTAGCTCAGTGGTCAGAGTGGGAAGCCATGGGTTCGAGTCCAAGCGAGATCAGATTTTTGCATTCTTTCTTATAGTCATATACCATTATAATAGCCTCATAGTGGTTCAGTATGAAACCGTTTTTTACGTATATAATAAGGATATAAAAATATTAATAATCATAATAATAATAATAATAATAATAATAATAATAATAATAATAATAATAATAATAATAATAATAATGATAATAATAATAATTCACAAGTTATGCTTTCGCGACCCGATATAATTGAAGAGAAATTATAACATTGACGGGATGTTTCGTCGCGTCGTAATGGTGAATAATTTACATTATTCTTGATTTCCCGACGTAGCGTCATCACTCATCACTGTGGATGACATTTTCATCTTTTTTCTTGAATGTTCTTCTTTTTTTTTTGTTATTGAATCTTTCTCCATTTTGCATTGTTATTTGTTGTAATCTAAAGTACTATGCTACATATTATGTCATATCTGGTACAAAATGTGTACATAGGTTAAAAGTGTTTACGAGTAGCTATAATACGATAATAAGTAATAACTTATCTCTATAATTATTTTTTCTTTGAGTGATTTTTGGGAAGGTCTGCGAATCGGATTCCTATAGAACTCAACAAAACGCATGTGAATTGTTGTTTTTCAAAAGTGGTAGGTGCAATAAACAATTCAAACAACACACAGCTCACAACAGCTCTCAGCCAAGCAGAATCTCGCTCCCATTTGCATAATCAATTATTTAGCATCAAAATAGCCAGGAACGTGAAATGTGAATAAGATAAAAGTGCATATAAAACGTTGTAGATGGCCATGGAAAATATCATACCTTTTTCACGGGTAGAACGACAATAGATCTTTTGTTCGGGTTTCGATGAAAACATTTTGGTTCCCACCTTTATTTCAAGTTTTCGACTAAAGAATTTGAAGCAAAGCTGGGCCGGTTGAATGCTCGATTGACTGGATGCAATGTGTTGTAATTATAGAATTAGTCTAAGCATTTGCTACTAATTTACTACAATTTATGTTTGGACAAACCACATTCTCCAACACCAATGGTCGTGATATTGATATATTTTACATTGGGGTGTTTATCAATTTATTTTAAGTATTGATAAAAAATTCAACTGTCTGCATTTATGTCTGTGTGTACGGCCTACAATACATACTAATTATGTAACATGCATAACTTGTTGGTTTGGTTGACCACTATGTTATAAACAATGAGCGAAATTCTGGTGTAAAATAATAAGCACCAGACAACATTACTGTACGAATAATTTAATTCCCATTGAATGGATACTTGGCTGTTCATTGATGCGCTGAGCTTTGTAGGCTAGATACCAACCTATCTCAAGCGCAAACGGGAGGTTCAACTCTTGTTTCTAAAATGATAACTGGTGGGAGGCAATCAAAACTGGACAGACAAACATCGCACGCGGACCCATTATAACAATAGAAGACGGGTTTGCGAACGCATGCTTCCATGATTAAAATTATTATAGCTATGAGTGGAAATAATACCATATTTAGCGTTTCTAGCAAAATTTTGACAAGCTTTTTTTAATGTAGAACAATTAATTAGTCGAAATTATGTTTTTAAACAAAAGTTTGGTATATTTTTAAATCAGGTGATAGGTGAATCAAAATCACTAAAAACAATTTATACAAGCTATAATAACACGATTCCAATCTAATTTATTACTGTAGGAATTCAACACCATAATATATAGGCCTAGGCCTATCAATAAAAATCATGTTTTATTATAACGATATACTTATAGGCATATTTAAATTAGTTCTTACTAAATTATACTGAAATTACATAATTAACGAAAATGTAACGACCAGCACCTAGTTATGTTAAAAAAATTCTCATAAAATTACATTTAAAACACTTTTTGGGGTTACAGGAGTTGCACTATTCAAATCCAACATTAAACTACTCGTGATATCGCGATTTCATGGTTATACCGTAAAATATGTCAAATTAATTTTAATGACTGAATATTTTTATGGATGAATGAATCTCCTCGCCAGGCGAAGACTAGAGGATCAGGTCTAACTGACCCTTTTCCTCGACTCGGGCTTCTTTTGTCAACTTTCCATTCATCTCTAAGATTGTCTTGGTCGGACTGGTCTCCAAAGTAGCTCGGTCTCCTGCTCTTTGTTAGAGGCTTCATAAGAACCCGCCCCCATGTCGGAAGATTTAACCATCTACTTTACCGACGATAGGAAGAAAGAAATACCTCCGGCTAGGATACTGAGTCTTAATAACCAATGTATCGAGCATAGATTTGTATAAATTTGTGTATGACCTTTTTGTGTCATTATGAATTTAATCCTCGTTGGCAAATAATGCTTAATAAGCGGTCTACATAAGGATATATTGTCTTTCTTAATTAACACTTGCTGACAGTTAATTTAAAGCTTGCTTATGTGTAGGACAATAATGACGATACCGTCATGTGGCCCACTGTTTATATTACAACAATAATGTTTTGTGTGAATTTTGGGGTAAAAAAATATACTCACACATAACATAAAATTTTATTTGTTTTGATCAAAAACGAAAAATGATCATTGCTCTGATGCCATTCTTCACTTTATTACAGAGCACATCATTGGACACTTTGTCGTTTAGGGGACGACTGCGTGTTGACTGGCCTCATAAGAGCGAGAGCGGGGCCATTTTCCCCCCTAAGGTTTCGCCTTTCTGCATTTCCAGGTGTGTATTATAGGTTAATACATCGTTTAGACAAACTTGTCATCTTCCTAGATGCATACATTTGTACGTAATTACTACATTTTAAATGCTTTTCTCATTCTAGGAAAGGCGTCAGTTCAAGCCTTGCTTGAAGAGGCCACTAAGCACAATGGTCGGTTCTTCTCATATGTCAAGACTGCTAATAGAGAGCGGAAGCGATGCGAGGTAAGACTTGGTGTATTGTTATCACTGATAACAAACCTGATCAAGGGGAAACTTTGCTTTCACTTGGCTTGCGGCGAAGAGTCTGGGTTGGCATAGTCAGAGTGTCTACCTTCGTCACCACAAACGTTATAGTGTAGCATATAAGTTCAGAAGTTACTCCTAATCGATTAACCAAAAACGACGATGGTATGAAAGCAAACTCTTCTGCTCTTAATTATTAGTCTTATTCTGTCCTAACCCAATTTCTAAATAAATATGAAAATGTATTAAATGGACAAAGTAATTAACATGTGCCCCATCTTTCCTTTGCTCCAGGTGATCCCTTGGGCGCTGAAGGGAGTGGACTTCTGCCCGAACCTCACATTGGAACTCAACCCTAGGACGACAGTGTTCGTAGGAGGTGTTCCACGACCTTGCACCGCACAGCAGCTGGCTTTTGCCCTTGACTCCTTGTTTGGAGGTAAGTGTCAACCCTAGGACGACAGTGTTCGTAGGAGGTGTTCCACGACCTTGCACCGCACAGCAGCTGGCTAGTGCCCTTGACTCCTTGTTTGGAGGTAAGTGTCAACCCTAGGACGACAGTGTTGTACATTGTGCGAATGTCGTATTTGATAATAAAAAAGTTTGTATTTTTATGTGTTTTTTAATAGCAGAACAATCAACAATCAAGCTGAAGATATCCATAATCTCTTTTTTTACCATTAGTTTCGTACTTTTGATCTCGTATACTGATGCTGCTTGTTGAACTTTTCACTAAAATGTTCGCCATCTTCCAAATTCTACCTCCTCTTCCATATTGCCTTCTTCTTCTCTCTCCAGTATTCTTTCCATGATTTGATATTGTTTTATATCCATTGATCTCTTCTTCTGACCACTTCACTACTCTGACAGTTTGTGTGTGTGTGTGTGTGTTTGTGAGTGTGTTTGAGATTTTCGTGTAGAATGTTTAGAGAAAACTCACTTCTACCATCTTCTCGGTATTCTTCATGCTCCATATATTTGTACGCCCAAACCATCTCAACCGCTCTCTTCAAATACTCCATCTTAAAAACTTGTCACTCCGGCCTCGCCCCCGCTTCAAGTACCGGTACCCTTACAACCCTCTTTTACCATTCTCGTCGACTAACTATAAATGCCATGTTCTCTTGATGTCTTTTGCTGTAGGTTCATCTGAATTTGTGACTCTATCACTATGCTGTCTAAAGAGGAGGGCCAAAGGTGCCCTACCGTAGCCTTCCTGCCCTATGGGCAGGTAAAATTATGATAACTACACCTTTTAATTGTATTTCAGCTATGAAGAGAATAATTGTCTTGTCTGTATAATATCAGTATTTATGATTATTATTATGTATGTATTTATTCAAGAAAAATTGTTGACAATGTTAGTACATGGCTGTTAGTATCAAATGTGATATTGACTATGTAACGCTATCTAGAACTGCAAATAAATTAAATGAAATACTAACAGTCTTTCTGATCACTAGGTGTGTTGTACGCCGGAATTGACACTGATATTGAGTTCCAATATCCGAAGGGCTCGGGCCGAGTTTGCTTCAAGACCTTCGATAGCTTCGTGAACGCTGTAAGCACAAGATTTGTCCAGGTGACAATGGGAAACACGCCGAAAAGCGTAAGTATTGCTGGAGCATTCTACTAAAAATACAATTAATTCCTGTAATGCAATAGGGAACATTCACTTAGCTCTAATTATAATACGGGTGTACGGAATGGATAGTAAGTCTAATAAAAAACACATTACCACAATTTAAATTAGAGTTTTACGTTTAATGAACAATGAATAAAATATGCTACTATGAAATCGTCGTTTCTGTGGTTTTAGGTCGAGATCAAACCGTACGTGTTGGACGACCAGGTGTGCGACATTTGTCAGGGCGAGAGCTCCACTGAACAGTTCGCCGCATTCTACTGTCCCAACATCAGGTGTCTCTCTGTAAGTACAGTCTTACATTGTCCCTATGTGAACTTTAGATTCGTAATAATAATAATTATTATTACTATTATTATTATTATTATTATTATTATTATTATTATTATTATTATTATTATTATTATTATTATTATTATTATTATTATTAGTGTCATGGTTTTGTTCCTGATGTACCACTGCTTTTTTAATAAGTTGCTCCGTATAATTTTTTGAAGGTAAAGCTATTATTTTCTGATAGTTGCTCAAACAATGGATCACATCATACTTATAGTACTTGGAATTTCCAGTCAAGACGCCTGCACACATCCATCTCTCATCCTGGGTTAGTTAGGGGTGTTAGGAGCTCCTCACACATTGAGCGTCTGCGCATGCGTCCTGCTTTACAATTTATCCATTTTAGGGTTCATTCATTCGTTGAAGACTTTCATGGACATAGGAAAATAAATTGGTGTTCTTTATTAGTTATTTACGTTATTATTTTGTTTTTCCATTAATCGATGGTATCTTGTGCTACACATTGAACCGTATAAATAGAGCTTTTTACTTGCTTGCATTAACGCCCAATCTTTGAGAGCTTTCTAGCTTACTTTTGTTGGAATTGTATGAATAATGAAGAATACATTGGCACGAAGGGCTTCTATAGGACACATGATGTTGGAAATTCCCATTTATTAAATATGTCACCGTTGTCAAATAAAATCAACTTAAAATGTTTAGACATTAATGAGTTCTCTGCTTCAGAGCTTAGTTTTGCTAAGGCCCGCCTAACCGACATTGTTGTTGTTTCAGTACCACTGTTCCTCGTGTTGGGCGAAGGTCCACAGCAAGCCGGAGCTCAAGTTCCACAAGCCTCTTGTCAAGGAGGCCAGCAAGAGGTTTGGAGACCGCTCTTTCTACTAGACGATGTGTCTTCATGAAGATACCTTCCTCAACAAACATCGTCATACAGTTTCTACGCAAACTTTCCTTGCTTCCTCCATACAGTGCTGACCTACATGCACCTTCCATCATAGTAACAAGGTTCTGGCTTCCAGCAAAAAGTGTTGAACTACATGAACCTTCGACCATACTAACAAGGTTCTTGCTTCCTGCTTCATGCATATTGTGGAGACCTACATGAATCTTCCACCATACTTATAAGTTTCTTGCTTCCTCCATTCAGTTGTGAACTACATGCACCATCCACCATAGTTATAAGGTTCTGGCTTCATGTATACAATGCAGACTTACATCAACTTTCCACCATAGTTTTAAGGTTTTATGCTTCCTGTATACAATGCAGACTAACATCAACTTTCCACCATAGTTTTAAGGTTCTTGCTTCTTGCATACAGTGTTGAACTACATAACCTTTCACCATAGTTAAAGGTTCTAATTATTCTGAATCTTACTTATTTATTGCAATGTTACCAATTTTGTTTGTTTTAAGTACTAATTGTTATAGTTACTTCTAGTCTAGTTAAATTCTCATATACAGTTTTGTGGATGTACTGTTGTCACCGCCATAAGGTTATATTAACATATCTGAACCTGCCTAAACCAAAGGCGGTAATTAATGATGAATGAAGATCAATTCAAATTCAATTCTTTACTGTGATAATTATCACATTTGTGACAATGGACAATTATTATTAGTAGTTGTAGTTATAGTTGACACCACAATATAAATAATAATACTCCTTGTTGCCACTTAATGATTATATTAACATAATATATCGTACCCCAGTTCTATTATTCATGAATGTATTAATGGTGCTGTAAATTCACTTTGCACTTTGATGTGTACGAGTGCATGAAAGTATTTGCAACAGTTACAGTTGATGGCAATATAAAAAGGTGTTACAAGAAAATTGTGATCTCGTTTGTGATTTGTGATTTTTTTCTGTACTAAATATAAGATTTATTTTTGTACCTAGATTAAACAAATTTAAATAATTGGCAGTGTTTATGAAGTCACACACAAAGGCCTACTAATAATTTGGAACAGTTGACGAAAAATATAAAATAATATTTGCAACATTTTGCAAGATAATAATACTGTGATAATTCCTATGTGATATTTTTCTGTACCAAAAGATTATTTATTATTTATTTTTAGAATATCAAATACAGTTGTGTTTTCGAATGCGCATCCTTTGTAATAGGTACTGACGAGGATATTTAAAATGGTATTGACATATATTTTTCAATTATGTATTAAACGACATTAATTTTCAGTAATTATAAAATAGTGTTTGTGACTGTTATAGTATAATTATTTATTTATTCAGATACCGTGTGCTGTGTTTACGAATGTCACACACATTTGAATATTAACTTAGTTGACGTCAATAACAAAATGGCATAAGCAAAAAATGTTGTGAAATATTGTTAAATCTAGAGTTAAAATTTTGTTTAATAAAAAGTTAAGTTAATAATTGTTTCACGTTTATTCCAATACAATAATTTTTATCCATAGCAACTGCATGGCAACAGTTTCTATTTCAGCGCAATATTTGTCTGACTAACAGTTTATAATTTTTTGTTTTGTTTAGGCCTAATCCATTTTTTAAAGATTTATACTATAGTATAATCATTGGATGAACGAAGCGAAGACTTAAATTTCACCGACCCCCCAAAAAATTAAGCTCGGGTGTTTTTTTGTTTGTTTGTTTTTCTGTCTGTTTGTTCGCTCTCTACCGGGCAAACGGCATATGCGATCTTGATGAAAATTTAAGGGCACCTTCGAAATCTCTGAACTTAGACTTGCTACGTTTTTGGGTACAATCGAAGAAATATTTCTCATAAATAATATCGTACTTTTACGTTTTTTTTCGATTTTTAGTGCGATATTTTCGTGACATTTGGGCTGATTCTGACCAAACGGGTGGGGCTACAACGTTCATATTTCACATGGACATTAAGGTAATGGTGATGTATTGCTTTCTGAAAGAAAAAGCTAAAAAAAGTTAGCCAGAATCCATAAAATAAAGGTTTTAATATGAGTTTTTTGAGGTTCATAATAACAATTAACAAGTTACAATAGAAACTTGACAACAATTCACCTACAATGCATTCAAAAAGCACATGCAAAGGAAAAGTGGTCCTACGCAAAATAAAAACCTACAAAAAAGCTCATCCATCAACGCGGCGGGACTTTAGCGTTTTCCTAGTATTAAATATAACCAAACAACAAATGTGATAAATATTTCCTTGTGTCATCAATCACAAAATGTATGTAATAATTTTGTCTAAAGAGGCATACATGCATTTACAGTTTTTTTTGTAAAATATAATAATGGCTGGTCTATCACTTATCGGTTCGTAAACCCAAACGAAAAATTACACTTTCAAAAATATTATTCGGGTAGACATTTTCCCATGGGATAAGAACTTGTTCTTCGATAGTTAGGCCTACTCCTAGTAAAACAATGGCCTTTTTTTTT